>JAQZBX010070237.1:0-15448 GCA_029593785.1 Cabassous unicinctus
CTCTTTATATAGAATGCAAATAAAACCCTTATCAGATATTGGTTTCCAAATATTTTCTCCCATTAAGTGGACTGGCTTTTCACCTTCTTGATGAATTCTTTTTTTTTTTTTTAAAGATTTATTTATCTTTATTTATTTATCTCCCCCCTTGCTGCTTGTGTTTGCTGTGTCCATTCGCTGTGTGTTTCTTCCGTGTCTGCTTATCTCCCCCTTGCTGTGAGGTCCTGCTGCATCAGCCTACCCCGCCGCGCGGGCTGGCCTGCCTTCACAAGGAGGCCCCGGGTTCGCTTCCCGGGGCCTCCCATATGGTAAACGGGAGCTCTAGCGACTGAGCCACACCCGCTTCCCTTGATGAATTCTTTTGAATCACAAAAGTGTTAAGTTTGAGAAGGTCCCAATTATACTTGTTTTCTTTTGTTGGTCGTGCCTTTGGTAAGGTTTAAGAATGGAGATCTTACTACAGGTCTTGAAGATATTTTCCTATATTTTCTTCTAGGAGCTTTATGGTTCTAGCTTTTATATTTAGGTTTTGTTCCACTTTGAGTTAATTTTTGAATAAGTTGTGAGATATGGGTCCTCTTTCTTTCTTTTGACCATGGATATCCAGTTCTCCAAGTGCCATTTGTTGAATAGACAGTTCTGCCCCAGCTGAGTGAGTTTGACAGGCTTGTCAAAAATCACTTGACCACAGATGTGAGGGTCTGTTTCTCAACCATCAGTTCAGTTGCATTAGTCTATGTGTCTATCTTCCCCCCCCCTCCCCGTTTTTGCTGTTTTGTGTCCATTTGCTGGGCAATTCTCTGTGTCTGTTTCCTGCCCTCTCTTCTCATCCTCCTCCTCCGGTCTTCACCAGGATTCGATCCTGGAGACTTCCGATGTAGGAGAGAGGTGTTCTGCCACCAGCGCCACCTCGGTTCCTGGTTTTTGGAGCATCTTGTCTTGTCTCTCCCCTGCGTCTCTCTCCTGTTACATCATCATCTTGCTGTCTGGCTCCCGGGGCCTGGCGGCTCACTGGCACACAGAGCCTGGCAGCCCATGTGCCTTCTGTATATATGTTTTTATTTTATCGGGAGGTCCCGGGGATCGAACCTAGGTCTCTCCATATGGCAGACGGACGCCCAACCATTTGAGCCACATCCGCCCCCCTATGTGTCTATCTTTATGCCAGTACCATGCTGTTTTTACCACTGTAGATAGGTAATATGATTTAAAGTCTGGAAGTGAAAGTCCACCAACTTCACTTTTCCTTTTTAAGGTGTTTCTGGTTATTCAGGGCCCCTTACCCTTTTAGATAAATTTGATAATTGTGTTTTCCACTTGTTGAAAAAATGCTGGTGGAATTTTTGTCAGGATTGCATTGACTCTGTATATCAATTTGGGTAGAAGTGACACCTTAATGATATTTAGTCTTCCAATCCATGAGCACAGAATGTTCTTACAATTATTATTAGGATATTAAAGAAAATTTCTTTTAGCAATGCATTGTAGTTTTCTAAATACAACTGCTTCCTATCCTTGGTTAAGTTTATTACAAAATATTTAATGTAAATGGAATTTTTTTCCTGACTTCCTCCTCAGATCGCACATTACTAGTGTAGAGGAACACCACTCATTTTTGCATGTTGATTTTGTATCCTGACACTCTACTGAAATTGTTTATTAGCTCTCAGCTTTGTTGCAGATTTTTTTGGACTTTCTAGGTATAGAACCATATCATCTGCAAATAGTGAAAGTTTTACTTCTTCCTTTCTGATTTGGATGCCTATTTCTTTTTCTTGCCTGATTGCTAGAACCTCTAGCACTATATTGAACAACAGTGGTGACAGTGGGCATACTTGTCTTGTCCCTGATCTCAATGGGAAAGCTTTCAGTTTTTCACCATTGAGTACAATGTTAGCAGTGAGTTTTCATATATGGCCTTTATCATGTTGAGAACATTTCCTTCAATTCCTATCTTTTATTGTTTTGTTTTTTTTATCAAGAAAGGGTGCTGTATTTTGTCAAATGCCTTTTTTGCATCAGCCAAAAGGATTGTGTGATTTTTCTTCTTTGATTTATTAATGTGGTGTATTAAGCTGATTGATTTTCAAGAGTGTTGAATCACCCTTGCATGTCTGGTATAAAACCCACTTCATCATGATGAATCATTCTTTTAATGTGTTGATGGACTGGATTTAGCAAGTATTTTGTTGAGGAGTTTTGCATCTTTATTCATTAGGGAAATGGGTCTGTAATTTTCTTTTTTTGTAATATCTTTACCTGGCTTTGGTATTAGGATGATATTGGCTTCATAGAATGAGTTTGGTAGCATTTCTTCTTGTTTAATATTTTGGAATAGCTTGAGTAAGATTGGTATGAAATCTTCTTTGAATGCTTGGTAGAACTCACCTATGAAACCATCTGGTCCTGGTCTTTTCATTTTGGGGAGTTATTTGACGACTGTTTCGATCTCTTTACTTGTGATTGGTTTGTTGAGGTCTTGTATTTCTTCTAAGGTCAATGTAGGTTGTTTGTACATTCCTAGGAATTTTTCCATTTCATCTACAATGTCTAGTTTGTTGGCGTACAGCTGTTCTTAGTATCCTCTTATGATCTTTTTTATTTCTCTAAGGTCCGTAGGAAAGTTCCCATCTTCATTTTTTATTTTATTTATTTGCATCTTCTCTCTTTTTTTCTTAGTCAGTCTAGCTAAGAGTCTGGTGATTTTGTTACTCTTCTCAAAGAACCAACTTTTGGTTTTGTAAATTCTATTGTTTTTTTTTTTGTTTTGTTGTTGTTGTTGTTGTTCTCAATTTCATTTATTTCTACTCTGATCTTTGTTATTTCATTCCTTCTACTTTCTTTGGGAATAGTTTGCTATTCTTTTTCTAGTTCCTCCTGCTGTGTATTTAGGTCATTGATTTTAGCTCTTTATTCTTTTTTAATGTAAGCATTGAAGGCTATAAATTTCCCTCACAGCGCTGCCTTTGCTGCATCCCATAGGTTCTGTAAGCTGTGTTCTCATTTTCATTTGTCTCGAGATATTTCTTGATTTCTCTCACAATTTCTTCTTTGACTCACTGATTATTTAAGCATATGTTGTTTAATCTCCATAAATTTGTGAATTTTCCCTTTTTCTGTCTCTTGTTGACTTTCAACTTTATTCCATTATGATCAGAGAACGTGCTTTGTATAATATCAATCTTGTTGAATTTGTTGAGATCTGCTTTATGACACAACATATGGTCTATCCTGGAGAAAGACCCTTGAGCACTTGAGAAAAATATATATCCTGCTGTTTTGGGGTACAATGTTCTATATATGTCTATTAGATTTAGTTCATTTATCATATTATTCAAGCTCTCTGTTTCTTTATTGATCCTCTTCCCAGATGTTCTATCCAATGCTGAGAGTGGTGTATTGAAGTCCAACTATTATTGTAGAGATATCTATTTCTCCCTTCAGTTTTGCCATTGTTTGCCTCATGTACCTGGTTAGGTGCTTATATATTTATGGTTGTCATTTCTTCATGATGAATTGCCCCTTTTATTAATGTATAATGTCCTTCTTTGTCTCTAATAACTGTTTTGCTTTTAAAGTCTATTTCATCTGATATAAGTATAGCTACTCCAACTTTTTGTTTATTTGTTTGTTTACTGAATGTGTGGGGTATTTTTTTCCAGCCTTTCACTTTCAATCTATTGCTATCATTGGGTCTAAGGTGAGTTTATTGTAGTCAGCAAATAGATGGCTCATATTTTTTTATCCATTCTGCCAGTCTGTGTCTTTTGATTGGGGAGTTTAATCCATTAACATTCAATGTTATTACTGTAAAGGCAGTTCTTATTTCACCCATTTTGACCTTTGGGTTTTATCTGTCATATTTTATTTTCAGCACTCTTTTGACACTTTTATTTACTTTTACTAATATAATCTTCATTTTTAAAGTCTCTTCCAAGCCTCTCTCTCCTGTCTTTTCTTTTCAGGTTGTAGCACTCCTTTTAGTATTTTCTGAAAAACCGGTCTCATGGTTAGAAACTCTCCCAGTTTCTGTTTATCTGTGAATATTCTAAACTTGTTCTCATTTTTGAAAGACAGTCTTGCTGGATATAAGATTTTTGGCTGGCAGTTTTTCTCTTGCAGTATCTTAAATATACCATACCACTGTCTTCTTGTCGCCCTGGTTTCTGATGAGAAATCAACACTTAATCCTATGTGGTATCCCTGTACATGATGAGTCACTTTTCTCTTGCTGCTCTCAAAATTCTCTCTTTGTCTTTGGCATTTGATATTCTGATTAGTATGTCTCAGAGTTGGTCTATTCAAATTTATTCAGATGGGAGTACATTGTGCTTCTTGGACATGGATATCTATGTCTTTCAATAGGGTTGGGAAATTTTCTACCATTATTTCTTCAAATATTCCTTTTGCCCCTTTTCCCTTCTCTTCTCCTTCTGGGACACTCATGACACATATGTTTACCCATCTCCTGCTGTCATTTATTTTCCTGATTATTATTTCAATTTTTTCCATTCTTTTCTTCATCTGTTCTGTTGTATGTTTGCTTTCAGAGGCCATGTCATCAAGCTCACCAATTCTTTCTTCTGCCTCCTCAAATCTGCTGTTATATGCCTCCAGTGTATTTTTATTTTTTTTTTCACCAGGAAGTCCCAGGGATTGAACCCACGTCCCTCCATATGGGAGACGGACACCCAACCATTTGAGCCACATCCATCCCCATATTTTAAACTTCATTTATTGTGACTTTCATTCCCATAAGATCTGCTATTTTTCCATGTATGCTTCCAGATTCTTCTTTGTGCTCCCCCATGTCTTCTTAATCTCTTTAGCCATCTCATTGAATTTATTAAGGAGATTTGTTTGAACATCTATGATTAATTGTCTCAAGTCCTTTATGTCATCTGGAGGCTTATCTTTTTCTTTTGACTGGGCCATATCTTCTTGTTTCTTGGTATGGATTGTAATTTTTTGATGGTGTTTTCGCATCTCGCTTACTGGTTGTATTTATTCTGAGCACAGTTTCTCTTTTTAGTTTAAGGCTTTCTTGCCCTTTCTCCCTTGCTGGTCGTGTAGTAGGACCTTAAGATGTAGTTGGTACTGTAAGTTGTGGAGGCTGAAGCTGCCCACATTGCCCCAGGGACCAATGAAGCTTCTCCCACCTTTCTCCTCTTCCAGGGGTAGGGACAGAGCCACAGCCGTGTGTAATAATCTAAGTTGTGCAGGCCAAGACTGTCTATAGTTGTCTGGAGAGACTGATGAAGCTTCATGCTTCTTCCTCCCTTGCCTGGGGCAGGGATGGAGCTGCAGGTGTGGGCAACAATCTATGCTATGCAGGCCCAAAATGACCACAGTTTGCCCCGGTAGACTGATGTAGCACTAGTCCCCATCCTCTCCTGCCAGGAGAGGGTATGGACCTTTTGGAGTGTCCAACAATCCAATGTGGGCTGAAAGTGCTTGCAGTTGCCTTGAGGGCCTGAGGGAGTACTTTCCTTTCTGCCCTTTAGGAGGTGGGGATGGAAGCACGGTCACCCAACAGATCAGTCTGTGTAGGCCAAAAGTGCTTGCGATTGCCCAGAGAGACTTAGGAAACACCAGCTCCCCTCCTATCCTACTGGGGGGTTGGGGTGGACCCACAGGTACCCACCAGTCTAGTCTGTGCAAGCTGCAGTGACTGTCATTGCCTGGAAAAGCTGAGGAAACACAGTTCCCCTCCTATCCTACTTTGGGGTGGGGATGGAGCTACAGGTGTCCGACTATTCAATCTGTGTGGGCCAAAAGTACCTGCAGTTACCCAGAGAGGCTGAGGAAACACAGCTCCTCTCTTGTCCTATTGGGGGGCAAGGATGGAGCTGCAGGTGTCCAAATATCCATTCTGTGCTGGCTGAAATTGCCTGCAATTACCTGGAGAGGTTGATGCATGTCTTGACAGTTTCTTCCCTGCTGGAGGTAGGGCTAGTGCCTAGGCTAGGGCTGTAGTCTGATCTGGTTGGAAAGAAGTCAGTCCCTACTGTCACTGTGATTTTTAATCTGTTCTGCTTCCCTTCATGCTGGGGGCAGAGTTAAAATGGTGGCTACTGGCCTCTTTCCGACTTGGACTGGTTCAAACTTTAGCTGTTCTTAGGATTATACTTTCCCCAACCAAATTTACTAATCAGTAGCTGAAGTCGGTGGCCAACCATTTCTTCCTCCCCTGTTTATTGGAAATGGAGCTTCTAACTCCAGCCATGGAACAGCTCCCAAGGTGGCTTTTGCAGGTGGTGGAGGATGGGCACCAACCTCCGTGGCATGGAATGCTCTACTCATGCAACTTCACTGCAGATGGGCAGTCTCTTCCTTCCATTCTTTCAAGGATGTTGCAGGATGGTATTCTGGTCTCTGAGGCCCCCAAACAGGTGCTTTAGATAGCTCTGGGTGATTACTAACTGCCCTGTAGGAGAAGCTGACTCTTGGAGCTCCTTACTCAGTTGCCATCTTGCCTCTCCCTCCTTTTGCCCATATTTTAATTGGGTTGTTTGTCTTTTTGTTGTTGAGTTGTATATATTCTGGATATTAAACTTTTTTTGGGTATGTGGTTTCCAAATATTTTCTCCATTCTGTAGGTTGTTTTAGTCTGCCAAAGGCTGCCAATGCAAAAATACCAGAAATGTGTTGGCTTTTATAATGGGGATTTATTAAGGTAAAATCTTACAGTTCTGAGGCCATGAAAATGTCCAAATCAAGGCATCATCAGAGATGCCTTCTCATCAAAAGGTCAACTACTGATGGGATCCTGGACTCCTGCCAAGTGGCAAAGCAAAATGGCGGCTTCTCCTTGCCTCAGGCCAGCTCCACTGATTCCAGCCTCTTGCTTTTCTCTCAGCGTCTCTGTCTTCCTGCATTCCTCTCTCTCACATGGCAGGAGCAAAATGGTGACTGTCTTTCTCTGAGTGTTTCTGCTTTCAGTTTTCAGTTTATATAAGACCCCAGGAAAAGGGTGGAGAGCCAACCTGGGTCATACCTCACTGACATAGTCCAAGCAAAGGCCCTAAACAATCTAATCAAGTGATCTAATCAGAAGGCCCCTTAACTGAATCTAATGCAATCAAAGTGCTCCCCACCCACAAGAATGGATTAGTTTAAACATGATCATTGCTGGGATTCACAAAAAACTTCAAACTGTCACACTTGTCTTTTTACTTTCAATGTGAAATCTTTTGATGCACAGAAGTCTTCATTTTGATGAAGTCCAATTTATCTATTTTATATTTTTTACTCATGGTTTTGGTGTAACGTCTAAGAAACCATTACTTAAGACACGGTCTTGAATATGCTTACCTATGTTTTCTTCTAGGAGTTTCATAGTTTTGATTATTTTTTTTTTTACCAGGAGGTCCCGGGGATCGAACCCAGGTCCCTCCATATGGGAGACGGATGCCCAACCATTTGAGCCACATCCGTCCCCCTATAGTTTTGATTCTTATGCTTAAGTCTTTGTAACATTTTGAGTTAATTTTTGTAGATGGTGTGAGGTAGAAGACCATCTTCATTCTTTTGGTTATGGATATCCAGTTTTCCAAGGGCCATTTGTTGAAGAGATTATTTTTTTCCCATTGACTGGATTTAGCACCCTTGTCAAAAATCATTTGGCTATAGCTGTGAGGATTTATTTCTGAACTCTCCATTTTGATTCCTTGTGCCAGTACCATGCTGTTTTGACCCCTGGAGTTTTGTAATAAGTTTAAAGTCAGGAAGTGTGAGTCCTCCAATTTTGTTCTTTTTTCAAGATGGTTTTGGCTTTTTGGGGCTCCTTACCCTTCCAAATAAATTAGATAATTGGCTTTTCCATTTCTTCAAAGAAGGCTGTTAGAATTTTTTTTTGTAATTTTCTATTTTTTAAAATATAATAAACTTTATTTTTAAAGAGATTTTAGGTTATAGAAAAGTTACATCAAAAGTATGAAGGATTCCCATGTACACCCCCCCCCACATACCATCCCCTATTTTTTTAAATGTAGTAGTATAATTTATTATGATGTATCTGTAAAAGCTACTCATTAAAAAATGCACATTTAAAAAATGACTCACTTGTGGAAAGGACTAACCTACCTACAGTAATAATCTAAAAAAAATAAAACCATTATTGTGACATTTATCAGTACTTCACACATCTAGCAAATACTGAAGGAGGCAACTACCATTGTTATAACTTCTTTAAAGCCAAAGAGGTAAGCATAGGATTGTATTAAATCTGCAAATTGCTTAGGGTAGAATTGACATCTTTTAACAATATTTATTCTTCCAATCCATGAACAGGGAATGTTCTTCCATTTATTTAGGTCTTTTTTGTAATATTAAACTTTATTTTTAGAGAAGTTTTAGATTTATATTTACATAAAAATTACACTGAAAGTATAGAGAATTCTCATATAACCCCCCCCACACACACACATAGTTTCCCCTATTATTGAAATCCCAGATAGTGCCATACATTTGTTATAGTCGATGAAGCAGTATTGAAGCATTACTACTAACCAAAGTCTATAGTTTACATTACGGTTTACACTTTGTGCTGTATAGTTCTATAGGCCTTGACAAAAGCAGAATGTCATTTGTCCTTTATTACAGTATCATACAGAAGAATCTCACTGCCCCAAATATGCTTTGTATTCCAACCATTCATCCCTCCCCCTTCCTTCTGAGCCGCTGGAAACCACTATCTTTATATCAGTGTTTTAAGTTCTTCCATTAACACAAGATAACTATGATAACTACAAATCTACTTTGGTCCATGGTTACACTCCCCCATTATGATTGTTCATTCCTCAATGTTGAGGGAATTTGGATGATGTCCACTCTGCTTCAGGCTAACAGGGGACTTAGATATTATGGGGCAGATAAAAGGAATTATTTTGCTTGCAGTTGTAGATAGTCCTATTTTTTTTTAGGACTATCATTTTGTTAGTTATTCAGGGCAAGAATGAAAAACTGCTTAATAGACGGAGGCTCACACCACAACTAACAAAACATTAAACTTCCATCCTGGGTAAGCCCTGCTACCTTCTCAAATAAAATGGCAAAAATCTCTGGAATATATAAGCCGTGCCTAAGAAAAGAAAACAGGCCTGTAAGCCAAGTCCTCAATCTTAATGCTGATATGTGTGAACCTTATTCTTGTAAAAATGAAACTTAGCTTAATTATAATTAATGCCTGAGAGTTAGCTTCTGAAAACCTCCTTATTACTCAAATGTGGCTTCTCTCTAAGCCAAACTCAGCAAATAAACACATTACCCAAACATGAAATACAATTACTAATTGATGTAATTGTATTACATCAATTGATTTTTTTTTATGTTGAACCACCCTTGTATACCTGGGATAAATTCCACTTGACCATGGTGTTTAATTCTTTTAAAGAGCTGTTGAATTCAATTTCTGAGGATTTTGTTTAAGATTTTTGCATCTATATTTATAAGGGATATTGGTCTGTAATTTTCATTTCTTTTTTTCTTTTTAAAATTAAATTAAATTACAGCTTTATTGAGATGTAATTCACATATAATTTTCTTTTCCTGTGATATCTTTATCTGGCTTGAGTATGAGGGTAAAGCTGGCCTTATTGATTGAGTTAGGGAGCATTCTACCCTCTTCAATATTTTGGAAGCGTTTGAGCAGGTTTGGTGTTAAATTTTCTTGAAATGTTTGGTAAAATTCCCTTGTGAAGCCATCTGGTCCTGGGCTTTACTTTGTCAGAGATTTTTGATTACTGATTCAATCTCTTTTCTTGTTATTGGTCTTCTGAGATCTTCTATTTCTTCTTGAATCAGTAGGTTGCTTGTGTGTTTCTGGGAAATTGTTCGTTTCATCTAAGTTATCCAACATGTTGGTTTACAGTTGTTTATAATATCCTTTACAATCCATTTATTTCTGTGGGGTCCATGGTAATGTCATTTTATTTTAGTTATATGCATCCTCTCTCTTTTTTTCTTTGTCATTCTAGCTAAGGGTTTGTCAATTTTATTGATCATTTCAAAAAACCAACTTTTGGTTTTGTTGATTCTCCCTATGGTTTTTCATTCTCTATTTCATTTCATCTCCCTCCCTAATCTTTATTTCCTTCCTTCTGCTTGCTTTGAATTTAGTTTTCTCTTTTTTTCCTAGATCCTCCAGTTGTGAGGTTAGGTCTTTGATTTAAGATCTTTCTTCTTTTTCTTATGCAAACATTTAGAGCTATAAATTTTCCTCTCAGTACTGCCTTTGCTACGTTCCATAAATTTTAGTATGTTGTGTTTTCATTTTCATTTGCTTCAAGATACTTCCTCATTTTCCTTGTGATTCGTTTTTGAACCATTGGTTCTCTAATAGTGTGCTGTTTAATTTCCACATATTATTGGATTCTCCAGTTCTCCCTCTAATTATGATTTCTAATTTCATTTCCTTGTGGGTGGGGAAGATAAACTGTGTGGTTTCAAATAGTTTAAAATTTATCATGACTTGTTTTGTTATCTAACATATGGTTTATACTGGAGAATGACCCATGTGCACTAGAGAAGAATGTGTATTCTGCTGCTGTTTGGTGAAGTGCTCTATTTATGTCTATTAGTAAAATTGGTTTATAGTATAGTTCAAGTCTTTATTTCCTATTGATCTTCTGTCTAGATGTTCTATTCATTATTGAAAGCTGTGTATTGAAATCTCCTATTATTAGGGTAGAACTATTTTTCCCTTCAAATATGTCACTATTTGCTTCATATATTTTGGGGCTTTGCCTTACATGCATGTATATTTATAAATGTTACTCCTTTATAAGTAGATAATGACCTTCTTTGTTCCTCATAAGAGTTTTTTACTTAAAGTCTATTTTATCTGATATTAGTATAGCTGTCCAAATTTCTCTTTGTTACTATTTGCATGGTGTATTTGTTTCCATCCTTTCACTTTCAACCTCTGGTGTCTATGAATTTAAGGTGAGTCTCAGCATATGGTTGAGTCTTGCTTTTTTTAAAAAAAAAAAATCCATTTTGCCAATCATTGTCTTTTGACTAGAAAGTTTAATCCACATACTTTTAAAGTCCCTGCTGATAATGCAGGACTTTTTCTGTCATTTTCCTATTTAGTCTTTGTAAGTCTTATACATTTTTTTGTCTCTCAATTCTTCCATTAATGACTACTTTCATATTTATTTGATTTTTTTGTATTAAACAATATTGAGTCCTTTCTCATTGTGATCAGGATTTATTTTTTCATAGATTTTCCTTGTGGCTACACAGGACTTAAAATTTAACATCCTAAATGTATAACAACCACATTTGATTTGATTCCAACTTGATTTCAGTAGCGTACACATATACTGTTCCTATATTCCTCTGTCTCCCCACCATTCTGTTGTTTTCTTTCAGCACTTTAGTTATTTCATCCCACTGCCTTCTTGCTTCCTTGGTTTCTGATAAAAATCAGCACTTAGTCTTATTGGGACTCCCTTGTACATAACATGTTCCTTTTCTCTTCCAGCTTTCAGGACTCTCTTCTTGTCCTTGACATTCAATAACTATGAGTCTGGCCATGGTCCTCTTTGAGTTTATTCTCTTTAAGGTTTGTTGGGCTTCTTGGATGTGTATATTCATTTCTTTAATTAAATTTGGGAAAATTTCTCCATTATTTCTTTCAATATTCCTTTGGTTCCTTTTTCACTCTTTTCTCCTTCTGGGGCTCCCATGATGTCTATATTGGTATGCTTGATGGCATCCCTCAGGTCTCTTAGTGTCTGTTGACTTTTTTCATTCCTTTTTCTTTCTGTTTCTCAGTCTGAATCATTTCCATTTTCTTCTCTTCGAGTTCACTGATTCTTTCTTCTGCCAGTTTCAGCCTCCTTCTGAAACCCTAAAGGAAATTTTTTATTTCAATTATTGTGGTCTTCAACTCCAGTATTTCAGTTTGGCTTCTATATCTGTATTGAGATTCTCATATAATTCATTCATTGCTCCCTTGATATCCTTTAGTTCTTTCTCTGTGTTCCTTTTTCTCCTTCAGCATATTCACGATCATTTTTTTAAGTTTTTGTCCAGTGTGTCCAAAGTCTGGTCTTCTTTGTTGACTATTTCTGGATTTTTATTTTTTATTTTTTTTCAGATAAACCATCATTTCCTGTTTGTTTGTCTTATAATCTTTTGTTGCATGCTGTGCATTTCAGAGCTTTTTAAGTGTTAACTCGGGGATTTAGTCCCTGAGCTATCTGTACCGTAAGTTTGTATCAAGCTAGTGATAGGACACATATTTCCTTGAGTGCCAGGAGCTCACAAAAACAAGCCAATACAATAACACCTTTCACCATCATTTCAAATTGGCTCTGCTTTGACTGGTGTTCTCCTTTAGAGTTTAGCCCTCTTATCAAGAAGATCAGCCTGAGGCAAAAGTGATGTGCAGGATCCTCTCTGTTTTTTCTGAGCCTGCCTCTTGTCCTGAGCTTGTGCTTGCTTGTGGCCTTAGGAATTCCCCCATTTTTAGGAATTCCAAAGCACCCTCTACTCCTTATATGGTAGACTTTTACCCCCTCCTGTGTACTCTATTATATATCTTAAAACGGGTGATCTTTTTCCCCAAGCCACTTTGCCTTAATTTTTTCTTATACTGCTTTTGTCTGTAAGCTACTTCTGCCAGCAGGGCAAGTTTTGGGAGGGCATATCAGAGACATGTGTGTTTCCTGGTTCAGTCTTTCAGGTGCCACCCGAAAGACTGACAATGACATATAGGCACCCCAGTATGCCCATAGGGGTTACTCTGCTCCTTTCAGAATGGGGTCAGGGACCCATAATGGTAGTGCAGGCTGGCTCTACACCACACCAGGGAGGGTTGGAGAGGGAGCCAGTAAGAGTGCCACAGTCCTTTCTTACCATTTTTTTTCTCTACCAATTTTTAAAGCTGTATGTTCTTGATTTGATACTTGCCCAGTTACTGAAACCCTTTAACTGTTTCTGGCACTCTGAGAAAGGTGACTCTGCCAGTTTTTGCCAGTTATTCAAAGATTCTGTGGGAGAATGGCACCCTGTAGCAGATTGCCCCTCCATCTTGGTTGATTGGAAACTGGGAACAGAATCTCGGCTTCCTTTTTTTCTTTAGTAATTATTTTTTCTTACTACAAAAGAACAATTTGTTCATTGCAGAAGTTTTGGAAAATATGAAAAAGAACAAAAGAAAATATATTAACACATGCTGTAAGCCCATCCTCTAGGTCAAATATTTTGAAATATTTTTTCTTGTAAATCAAAAACCTGAGGCAGGGGTTGGAGGTGTTCTGATGATTTGTAAGCTCCATGGGTGATTCTGATGAGCACCCAGTGTTTAGAACCACACTGAGGTAGGCTATCTGGGTTGTGCAGTCTTGCTTGGGTGAGCTCTGATGACAAGGGTTGTGCAAGCATCCTGGAAATAAGCCGACACAAGACATCATCCCAGCCCTCAAATGGTCAGGGCAGTCAGGGCAGATGGAGAGCTGGAACTGGTTCCTGCTATGCAAGATCCTCCAAAGCTCCAGTGACCCAGGCCCCCTGACACTCTCAGAGAAGCATATCTCTGTTGCTCCTACCCTTGGTGACTCACCAGGACTCGCCCTCCTCAGTCTATACCATTACTGTTTCCACTTCTCTGTTTTGATTCTTCCCATGTCTCTGTTTTTTCTAAGTCTCAAATTCACGGCCCTCCAAGAGAAGGTCATTTGGGTTATTGTTCCACAATCCATCATAGAGCAATTATAGGGCAAAACCGTCAATCCAGGTCATTGGAGGTGACCACAAAATTTAGTAATATCATTGAAATTGGGTTCTCTTGAGAATGAAAGTGAGAGCTGATAATAATTAAACTGGGACAACAGGTATAAATGGATACTGTCCCATGCAGACTGGGATGTATAGTCACCTTACTTATAGGCCACTGGCCTACTTTATGTTTATTCCAGCATTTTTCAAAGAGTGTTCTTTGTGAAATACTACGTATTACATCCTCCTTATTCCCACCTCTGAGTGCACATTAGCATATTAAAGGCTCTGAAAAGAAATCTGAGTAACTTTGTTTAATTTAACACTTTTCACATTTACTTGATTGCAGTGCTCTTTCTTTATGTAATGTGTTTGATGGGCTCCTTTCCCACTTGGAGCCTTTCTTTTACCTATCAGGATGCTTAGCTCTAGCCAATTAGCATCCCATCCCCTTTGATTCATGACTGGTTCAAGGTTAGTGTGGTTGTCAATTTTATGGGTCAGCTTGGCTGGACTATGTGTCTGATTGTTTGGTCAAACACTGAAGGTATTTTGTAGATGGGTATTATACCTCTAACCAGCTGACACTAAGTAAAGGAGATTACCCTTGATGACGTGAGTGGGCCTCATCCAATCAGTTGAAGGCCTTAAGAGCAAAAAACTGAGGTTTACCAGAGAAGAAGGAATTCTGCCTCAAGACTCCAACATCAACTCTTGCCTGAATTTCCAGCCTGCTGATCTGCCTTACAGGTTTTAGACTTGCCAGCTCCAATTATCATAGGACCCAATTCCGTAAAATGAATCTCTTAATATATATGTGTGTGCATGTATCCCGTTGGTTCTGTTGCTCTGGAGAACCCCAACTGATACAGATGAGATCCACTTTGGGCCAATGACAGCATCAATCCCAGAACTGTACAAAAGTAACCAGACATTTCCTCTCTCCTCTTCTCAAAGATATGAGGCAGAGCTGGAATTGCTGCAGCCATGATACGAAAATGAGCTTAAAAAATGGCATCGGCTCCATAGAGGGCAGAAAAAAAAGCCAGAAAGAAACCAGAATCTTGGTGATGGTATTGAACTAGTGGATGGTTTTTCAATTGAATACAGCCCTGCCTTTGGCTTGTTAATCAGTAAAATACCTTTTGTTCTTAAGCCTCTTTGATTTGGATTCTCTTTCACTTGCAGTTAAAACAAAGAAACAAACCAAAAAAACCCAAACCAAAACAAAACCAAAAAAACAAAACTACTTTGATGACGTAATTTGGAGACATCTGATTTTGCCTTAGTCTTCTAAAACACAGACCTCTGGACCAGGGTTTTGGGGGCAAGGGAAGGTGTCACATTTCACGGATGAAAGCAGTTTCCTGTGAGCACTTGCTCAGGAGACGGCTGTGGGCACAGCAGGATAGTACTCTTTAGAAGGTTCCTTTATTTTTTGATAATATAGAACAAATCATTCCCTATGCTATAAAGTATGCTTCTGCAACATGATTTATAACCACTGCATAGTAATCTATTGTATGCTTTATTATCCGTTTACTTAATCAACCCCTTATTTCTATTCATTTTAAAAATAATATAAATCATGCTTTAATGACCACCTCATTCATAATTGTTTGTGGATGTCTCTGATTATTTCCTTGTGATTATTTACTAGAAGTGGAATTTCTTGTTCAAGTGGTATGGCCTGGTCTTTTTTTTTTTTTAACCCCCCTTC
>JAQZBX010070238.1:0-15445 GCA_029593785.1 Cabassous unicinctus
AAAAAACGGGGAAGGGGGCATTTAAAATGGATAAAATAAATAAATAAATCTTTAAAAAAAATAAAAAATAAATAAATAGAGGTCCAAGTACTAACTCACTTATAAAGAATTTTCTTTCAGGATTAGTAACTCAGAGTGTGTTACAATAACTCAGTGGGGAAACTGGTTGTGACCCTTGTACTAGTTCTGATCAACTAGTGAAATTTACTGGCTTCAGGTAATCTCCCAGCCAAGCTCTCCCTTCCCTTCCAGTCCCAGCTCTAGGCCCCCAGGGCTGCACCTGCCCACGGTGCCTGCTCCGTCCTCTGAGCCTACAGCAACCCCTGTGCCCTCTGTTTACCACATGGCCCTTAGCTTACACAGCCTTCTCTCAAGAAACCCTGGTTTAGGCTGCAAATTCTTCAAATGCCCAGGCCCCTCACCATCCTCCAGGTCCTACGTCTAGTAAATTCTTAGCAAGTGTCTATTTATGAGGTTTGCAGTCCCTGATATAGTGATAATGATTGCTATTTGTTTCATCATGGGGAGATAACTAGGGTCGGGAAGCATTCGGGGAAATTAGCAGTTAAGGCTGCTGAGTTAATCAGTGCCCAGGACGTACAAAGCTCTTTGCAAAGCCTGGGAATAGGAGGAATTAGAATTTGGTTTTGTTCTGTTCTGTTTTTATTTTTATTTAGTAAGCACAGAAGATAAAAAGTAACTTTTCAAGGTGTTCTGTGGAATCAAATTAATGGACTATCCTCTGTACCTAGAGGAGTGTTTTAACGATAAAGATATTCAGGATTTAGGGAGTGGATAAATGAATGACTGAATGCGTGAACTAGATCTGGACACAAGCTATCTTAATTCGTAAAAGTACATAAAAATGTACTTTTAAAAGTTGCTTAACTGGTAGATCTAAACTATTTGGATGAAGACATCCATGTACCTTTTGTCCAAAATAAAAATTAAATAGCAGCCAGATTTCTGTATTAGCTAGTTCCTGTTGGTAGAACACGATGCCGTTGTATTGTACTAAGATGCGGTTATACTGCACAACTGACCTTGTGGATGGGAAAGGAGACTTACCTCACAGGTGAGGTCCCTGTGGTCAGTCACCTAGGGAAAGAGGCCTACATCTCCAGACTCTGAATCTGAGAAGGGCAGGTAGTTGGAAGAGAAAAATGCCTGTCTCTTGAACTACCTATGGAATGTCAGGCAGAGTCAGTGTGGACCTCCTGGGCTTGGAATGGGTAAAGTGTCTCAGGATGTGCAAAGGAAAATAAGGGGAAGAGTCTTGTCCAACTTTGAGCCCAAGCACTCAAGTGGAGCAGTATCTCCTGAAGACAATGTGAACATACTCCACTGGGAGATTGAGATGGATGCCGGAGGGTCCTTGGCCAGCCATGCCACCGAGGAGGCGCTTTTCCTTCCAGTGGTAACCTTGGAGGCTCCACTGATTTGTTTGTTGATTTCTTTAAAATTGAGGTGACCTTCACATAACATAAAATTAACCATTTGAAAGTGAGCAATTCAGGGGTATTTAGTGCCTTTGTAGTGGTGTGCAGCCATCACCTCTGTGAAATCCCAAAACATTTTCAGTTACCCCAAAAGGAAAGTCCATCCAATTGGATTTTAATGAGGAAAATAACATTTCCTTATATCAGCAATGTGCATTTGTTAGGTGACTTACAGTTTACGGATGAAGTTTCTGGCTCTAGATCTGAGATTTTCTTTTCTAGGAAGTCAAACACTATATTGTGAGCAAGTTAGGATTTCAAGTCCCAACATCCAGGGTGTGTTACATTCATTTCAGCTTCCATGAGCGGCTTCAGATCAAGGATCAGAAGCTTAAAAATGAAATGAAGCCAACAAAATGCAATTTTTTACAAGAAAGTCACAGTTGTATACTTATTTTTGAAGGAAATCGCGTCAAGAGAATTTTTTGGGGGGGTTGAGGGAGGCATATGTCATTTTTTCCCACATAGAGCCTTGAAGATTTGATACTCTTCAAGAGAAAAATCTAATATTCAAATTCTCTCCCTTGTGTCTTCTATACCAGCAGTCAGCAAACTATGGCCCATAGGCCAAATCTATCCTACTGCCACTCGCCACTCATCGTAAATAAAGAACACAACCACCCTCATTTGTTTACTTTTTGTCCCTGGATGCTTTTGCAATGGCAGAGTTGAGTAGTTGCCACAGAGTATGACCCACAAAGTGACTCTTTGGCCCTTTAGAGAAAAAGCTCGCTGACCCCTGCCCTACATATTTATAGGTTATTTTTACCATTATAACTATATTTCCTACCTATGTGAATCATAGAGCTGGAAGGGTTACAGAGTCCATACTGCTACTTTATATATATATATATATATATATATAAGAACTTTCATTTGAAGAGCTCAACTTGAAGGGACAGCGTTGTTTCAAGCCCCAGTGAAGTTTGGAAGAAAGAGTCAAGCATACACCATGCAGCCTGGTTTCCTCATTAACTAGAATGTTCGATTGCCTCTTATAAGGCCTTAATTGCATATGCCAGAGGGAGATACAGATATTTTCAGTAAAGCCACAGCTGCCCTTTCATTTATGGGAAAAGTGTCAATTTTTGAAAATGAAATAAAACTAAAACAACAGCAACAATACTCAAAATACTTTATTTCTCTGGCAAATGCAACCTTTCCTCTTAACCTATTCATCCTTTCCACAAAATCTGTCCCCACTTTCCTCTGCAAAGAAATCAAGTCTTTTCCTCTAAAAGGATAAACGTAAACCTTTAATTTGTAACATTATTATTTCTGTGATCTGAGATGAAGAAATGGCAACTTTTAAAAGCTTTTAAGGTTACAGATCCAGGAATTATGAGAATCTCATAATTTCCCTTTCCCCAAATTTTGACGTCTTAAAATTAGGTTGATGACATCACTGAGCTAATAGTTTTGACCAATGTGACAGAGACAGAGTTTCTCTTTAGACTATTTTCATGGTTTCATAGCAATTAGTTTATCTGCTTAGCTCTGTCAGGTGACAGGAAGATTTAATGAGGGGAAAGAAATGAAATCAAGTTGGCTGTTTGATCCAATGTCATCACTTGTTCCTGTAACATCATGTGGATACAACCTCAGGCAACATTTTCTGTTGACACAGTCCCTTTATGAATTTACCGGAAAGAAAGAAAACAAATGGATTTGACAGTTTACATTTGCACTTGAACACCACTGAAATCAGCTGGATTCCCATCAGTAACAAGGAGAAATACTTTGTTCACTCATTCACTCAAGCCAAGATTGTGCTGAGAATCAGAATTTGAATTCCCATTCACTGCCTTGGCCCAGACCTTCCCTTACGTCAACCTATGACTGGGAGTCGGTCCCCAGAATTGAGAGACCGTGGACCGTCCTTATATGAAGTTCCAATATTCATGATGTCATGAAGAATCAATCTCAAGCAAATGAGAGAACTCAAATTCCACTGTTTTTGTCAGTTAAGGATCGCATATTTGTCAGTTTCCACTACACATGCTACTTTTACTTCCAAAGAAGTACAAAAATGCCTGTCAGATGCAAAATTCAAGAGGTTCCAGTCACAAAAGATGAGCGGGGACGGCGGAGCATTCCCCTGGGGAGGCAGGGTGCTGCCCTCCCGGCTTTCCCAGCCTCCTGGTAACTGAGGGCTTGATGGCATTCTGTAAGAACGAGGAGCGCCTCAAGGAAAGCTTCCATTAGCATTGCGCCTTTAGACCTTTCTTCTCTATTGCATGCCTTATCATCATCATTTTTTGCTGTTGTTTTTTTTTTCTCCACTCAATGTTTCCAATGGCAGTTAGGGTAAATATTTGATTCACAAACCTGCTATTTATATTGTCTGTAATTTTTTAGATAGTGTGCAAGTTTTAAAGGCTGATTTTCCATAATACAGATTAATAATTCAATTCTCCTATTTGAGGATAAAGTTTATTTGGCCACACACTGTTTTTATTATTAGCTAATGGATGCTTGGGTGAAGGGCAGCCCAGCTCAGCCCTTGTTTCTGTCTGAAGCATCTTTTCATGCAAGAAGAGAAGGTTGAGGTAGAAATAAAGTTCCGTTTAATGTTGAAAACGAGGAAGAAACACTCCTAAATTTGTTGTGGGACTGTTTTGTCATCCATTACAAGCATTTGCTCTTCATGAACATTTTTATTCCACGTTGGTACAGAAGTCTTACAGTAGCTCAGTTTTTCAGGGATAGGCATAGAAACCTTCTCATACCATTTAAGATCTCACCACTTCATTGAGTGATTCATGAATGGAATAGCATCCCATTCAGAAAGTACAAGGGAGCTCCACTGAGGAGCCTGGACAGGGGAAGCTCATGGAGGGCAAACATGGAAGCAGGTGAGGAAGTGTTCTGATTGGCTGACACTATGCTTCTATTTTACAAAGGTGGGTCCAACAAAGTGGGGAGCAGTTATACATTGATTAGCATGGTATGCTAATCTGATAGCATCTCTACTGGACCAAATTATCCGAGACCGTTTAGGGTGCGTTCTGTTTTCTCGGAAAACCCCTGCAAGTCTATTGTTTTTGTCCTCTGGAAAGCCTTCTCAGAAAGGCTCTTTTCTCAGTAGGGCTCAATGCAGATGGCTGTTTTATTTTCCTTAGTAAGAATCAGTAGCCAACCTGCACATTTCTTCCCTAATAGTTCTCTCCACCTGATATGACTGATGACAAGTAACTGGGCAGATTTTGTCTCCCTCCATCATACACATATAAAAGAAGAATAAATTGGTGACTCTTCATTTCCTTTAGCCCAGTTTAACTTTTTCCCAAACTGGAGAATGCTAATAATAACAATCACACAGTCCGTTGAGTTTTCTGTATGAAGCAGTGTGCTTGGTCTTCATATGTGAAGCAGCATTCAATGGCATTTAAATAGCTGCTAAACTTAGTAAAGTGGCTTAAGAAATGATCACACTATACAAGCTATAAAATTCTGCCTAGAAGAGAATAAGGAGTAATATCTTCAGTTCTTATGTGTATACATTCTAGCCTATGTGTAAAAGTTTGTTTACAGAGAGGCTTGACAAACTTTGGGACCTGTTCCTAGCTTCTGAAGTTTTAGGAGGCAGTATAATGTCATGCTGAAGTGTGTACACACTGGAATTAGACTACCTGATTCACGTTCAACTCTTGCACCTTGAGCAAGTGATTTAACATCTTCTTTATCTGCAAAATAGAGAGATTAGTACCAGCCTTGTAGAGTTATTGTGAGACTTACATAACACCCTGCATGGAAAAAACTCTTAGAGTATATAATATATATAATACATGTTACCATGAGCAGTGGTGGGAAGAAATCAAATCATCACACAAAACATCCAGAATTCAGGCAAAATATTTGTCTGGGTAGAATCTGACATAATGGTGCATAGTTATGATTTTTTTAAAGTTTTTGTTCAGAATTACTAGCTGACTTTAGTTCTAACTGTAGATAATAGGAACAACGAACACCCCCCATCTCATGCCTGCTGCCTTCCCTTCTCGTAAAAAGTCAGAGAAGTAAGGTTTTCTAGTCTAAATATCTTAGCACCCTCTTCTTTTTTATATAATCACTTTCATTGAAACATATTCATAAACCATACAATCCAGCTAAAATTATTACCCTTTTATAAAGACTTCCTTGCACCCGAGTGGGTGTGATCATGAGGAGAAAAGCAGCAGTGAAGCAGGCAAGTTTATTTCCGTTAACTTGGCACCACAAGACACTTTGAACAAGGGCCCTATTATCTTTTAGGTAACAGGTGGTAGCTGGGGTATTAAGCTTTCTGGGCAGGATTTCAGATTTTCATTCTTCAGTCCTTTGGGCAGTACACTTCTATCATAAAGCGATCAATAATAATTAGATGTCTGGAATGAAATACAGTACATCATTATGCTTCCTACATCTGGAAGGAGAAACTCACTTAACTAGCTCTAAATCAATGGATTTTCTTCTTATTCCTGGGGGAGTGTTGGAAGCAGCAGAGAACATGATAGAAATGTGAATTGTGGCTCTGAGCACAATCACGAAAAATTAGATGTTATGACACACTTTCCTACAAGTAATAGAAGCAAATCCCAAAGCATTGAACCTTTATTTCTAGCATAAACACTTTCACCCCATTGCATTCTCTATTATTTAGGGGCACTTGTTTGACATTTAATGAAAAAGTCAATCATAATAGAAGATACATAGGCAAAAGGACTAAGTGAAGGTTGTCAGTGGGACTTACGTAAATTATTTTTCAGATCTGAGTTTTATTAAATCATATTCTACCATATTCCCATAACAGGGGGCCAATAAATGGAGAAATAATTATTTCCTTTGTGTCTCGTAGATCTCAGAAGAAAAAAAACTGATATTTATTCTGCAAGAATCTGATCTGAAGTTTGGTGTGCAGATTGGGGGAGATAGAAAACAGAGTCTATCAATTTTAACATAAACATTCCTCCATGCACCCCAAGAACGTGGAAGGCTGATCATTGCAAAAACTCTTTCCTCTAAGTTGTTCAAAATTCAGAATCTTTACTATGGAAAATTATTCACTTCTAAAAACTTTCTGTGAGCTTTCTACCCCCAAAATTCCAGGTCCCTCTCTCAGTCTCTGCTAAGAGACTTAGCAAGTGTTAAGAAGAGCTCTTGTACACTCTGACCTACTTGAGGAAATGGTTAGGAAAAGACTGGTTGTGGCATTTACTGCCTTATAATAGCCCTGTCTTCCATAAACGGGAGTCAGTCTACTGGTCAACTGCATGATTTCATTACATAGAGGCTGGGTTTTTCATTTCCTTCCAGGGACCATTGCAGTAGTACAAAGAGAAGCAGAGTTAGTAGGAAGGTACTGTTAATGTTTTTATTTGGGGAAATAAGACATACATTGAGAAAATGCATTAAACATCTATGTTCAGTTTATTTATTTATTTTTTTAAAGATTTATTTATTTATTTATTTATCCCCCCCCCTTGCTGCTTGTGCTTGCTGTGTCCATTCGCTGTGTGTCTTCTCCGTGTCTGCTTATCTTCCCCTTGCTGTGAGGTCCCGCTGCATCAGCCCCTCGCGCCGCGCGTGCCGGCCTGCCCTCACAAGGAGGCCCCGGGAAGCGAACCCGGGGCCTCCCATATGGTAAATGGGAGCTCTATCGATTGAGCCACACCCGCTTCCCCTATGTTCAGTTTAACAGCTGGTTATAAAGTAAATACCATGTAACCACTGCCCAAGTCAAAAATAAAAGTATTACCAGAACCCAGAAGCCCCTTAATGTACCTTTGTGGTTTCCCTCCGAGGTACCCACTGTCCTGATTTTTATTTTAATTATAGCCTTGCTTTTCTTTGTAGTTTTGAAGATTAGAGCTATGTATCTCTTGACCATATATTTAGTTCTGCCAGATTTTTAACTTTATATAAATGGAATCATACTGTATGTGTTCTTTTTTCTTGCTTTTCTCACTCAACATTGTTTGTAAGATTCATTCATTTTGTGTGTTTACTTTTTATCTTGGAAAAATTCAAACATAAGTGGAAAGAATTGTATAGTGAACATGTGTGTAGCCTTCATTTAATAATCATTAAGATTTGGCCATATTTTTTTTTCTAAAGTGTATCTTTTAATCATGCATTCATAAAAAAATAAGGAAAATATCCTTTATGCTCAGACCATTATCATAAATAGCAAAATTAAAAATAATTCATTAATATCATCTAATGCCTTGTCCATAATCCTTATTTCCCTAATTGACCCCAAAATATTTTACAGCTGGTTTGGTTCAAACCAGGATCCAATCAAGATCTGTGAAGCCTGTGCTTTGGATGGCACACATGACTGCGTGCAATGAACCTTTGTCCCTCCCCTCTTCACATATATCTGATCAGCTGATGGAGCGCCCATAAGACTTGACTGTAGGCCCTTCTCCCATAAAACCTCCTCTGTGCTGGTGACATGGTCCTGCTCTCATGCTCTGTGACTCCAGAGGAAATTATAGTCTCAATTATTCAGTAATTGCCTCAGAAAGCATGGATTACTGTCACAACCAAAAGTGTTAGTTTGGGTCAACACTATGCCATGTTGAGACGCTTGAGGTTGAAACAAGTCTACACCTTTAGTTATCTGGGGAGTGCACATGGATGCTGACCTGTCTGAGGAAGCTCATTGAAATGCAGATATCTCCACCACCAAGAAAGTTTCTACTAGGACCTCAGGTATACAGGCAGATAATGGAAAAAATAATAATCCACCATCTAAGATCTTCCCAGACAGAGTCATCCCTTCCTAGTGAGATATTGCAGAACTTAGGGTTTTCAGTTGTGTTTGATTCAAACACTCTCTGAAAACCTCTTGCCCACTTCTTGGCCTAACTGTATCCCTGTTGAGTGGTTTAACCTGCCTTGTTCTTTTTTTTAACAGAACACCAGATTTACCCATGCCACCTGGTATTTAGATCAGTTTCCTAGAGGGTTTTCCTCAAAGCCCAAATCCCAAGGTACTCAATAAAAAGGATGAGTGAATTTGAGAGGAACTCTGGGCTAGGCCAGGTTGAACTGGCTTCTTTACTGTAGGCCTTCTCTGAGCCCCCAGCTTTCTAATGAACACTGAGACTCTTCAGTTGGATGTGGCATTTCCCAAAATTGTTTGTCCTCAGAATCCTTTCCTCAGAGCATCTCTCAGGATTACTGTTCTGCAGAACAGACTTTAGAAAGTGCTGCTCTAAATTATTTGGATGCAATCACAAACAGCAGTAAACAATCTCACTTCCTACCTCATGGGTCATGAGGCATTTGTCCAAGCCAGCTACTTGGCGTGACACAAATACAATGGTTGGGTCCCCATGTTGGAGATGAGGAACTTTGTTTATGTGCCCCCTCTACTTGGACCCTTCACTGAATTCATATTATAACAGCTGGGGGGCAGGGAGCTAGTACCCCAGCACTGACGTAGAGCCAAGATCCAGACCCATACCAGCAGTTTCTTGATAGTATGACAAGGATTCCTGGGACTCAGATTCTCTCTTTTATATGGCATTTCCATATGTTTTGAATTTTTAGAGGGGAAAAAAGTTCTAAACTGGTCAGCTTCTCTAATTCTGAGGATCACTTGTTGCCATGGGTTGAATTGTTTTGAAAGATAGGTTGAAACCCTAATCCCCAGTGCTTCTGAGTGTGAGCTTGTTTGAAAATTGGGTCATTACAGATGGCAAGTTAAAATAAAGTGATACTGAAGTAGGGTGGGCCCTTAATCCACAATGACTGGTTGCCTTATAAGAAGGGGAGAGCATACACGGACAGATGGTTGAAGGCCATGTGATGTCATGGACTGCTGGCCAATCCCTGCCAGAAGCCAGGAGAGAGGCATGGAGCAGATTCTTCCCAGCAGACTTCAGAGGAAACGTGGCCCTGCCAACACCTTGATTTCAGACCTGTATTCTCCAGAACTGTGACACAATAAATGTCTGTTGTTTTAAGACATCCGGTTTGTGATGCTATGTTATGCATCACAAACTAAGACACTTGGCCTTAATTGCCAAATACAAAAAAAAAAATTTTTTTTTTCCTTTGGAATTAGTCATACTCTTCACTTGGAAAATCAAGTGGTAGAAACCGTTCTTAGCCTAGTTATTCCACGTTTGGCAAGATGTTTAGATGTTCATAGCCCTCTCAAACATAGTGAAAGACAAAATATTTGGTGAATTTAACATGTATTTTTCTTCACTATATTTATTATACCATTCTGCCATTCTGTCTGAAGTTCCATATTCATTCATAGTTTGTTTTTTTTACTTTCTCTTATTTTTTTCAACATAGCTGTTAGATTGACAACCTGTTGCTTTTCTCATTTATTTCCTTATGAAGTAAAAGATCAAGTGGCATTTGCCATCTGCTGATTTAAAATGGAAAGCCACCAGGTGTTTCCCATTCCTCCAAATCCTTGCTTGCCTTTCTCTTTTATATACTACATGTATAAATTGAATTTTGAAACAGGTTCTCTTCATCTTCTAAAAAAGGAAAGGGAGGAAGGAAACTGAAACAGAAAAATAACCTGAATATGGGTTGGTTGTTTTGCTTCGGGTCCTCCTGGACTATAGTTATTTCTTCATACTAATAATCCTCGCTATTCAAGAAGCCAGAGGCTCACTGTGTTTGTCACTGGTAGATTTCTAGCCTGATTCCCTTTCACTTGGAGTTATAAATTTTAAAAAGGATAAAAGCTATGAATTTTGCTTGCAAGTTGACTATTTTAAGGACTGAAGTATAAGACTTTGCAGTAAGCTGCTGCAGATTTCATCATTTCTCAATTGGTTTTTTCCCCTTCAAATATCTAATTTAAAGACAGTTGAAACAAAAATAAATAAATAAAGACAGTTGAGCTGGAAATTCAACAGAGATAAATTACCCTAGAAAAAACTCTAAAACATTCTCTGTGCTATGGTGCTCTGAGCAGGAGCAAATAACATGTTCCAGTCTCAATATTGCCTTTTTTTTTTTCTTTTTTTACTTCCTCAATTTTTAAATAAAAAAGCAATTCTTAGATATTATGACACACACGAGTTTCCTTTCCTCCATCAGTACTGGAAGCAGATAGCACATAGAAAATGTCCTACCCAAAAATTGTATGTCTAGCTATATATCCCAGAAAAATCCCAATTCCAGGTTCACAGAGTGGGTGAACAAATATGTTTACAGGAGCAATGTTTGTATGACAAAAAGTTGGAAACAAGGTAAATTTCCTGCAGTTCCAGCCTGGTTAATAAATGATGGTACATATGTACCATGAAATTGTGTGCAGTATTTACACAATAACAACAAAAAAAGAGGTGTGCCTGGATGGATGGATGGGAGGAACTCTAAAACCTATTAGCGAGAGGGGAAAAAAAAAAAAAAAAAGACTTGCAGAACAATACAAGCAGAATGATCCCCTTTCTATTTTTTAAACACTGTATTTATATATAGGCATGTGTGTGTATGAGAAAGAGAGAATGAATAAGTAAATGCATGGAGAAAACTCTGAGAATAAATATACCATTCTCCATACTCAAAAGGAGGGTAGTGAGATTTGGTGAATTGGTATATGAAAGGAGGGACAGTGAAAGAAGACTTTTTTTTCCCTCCATATTGCTTGAAATTTTTTAGAGTGAAAAATGCTTTCATGTATTATTTGCATAAATTTAAAAAGGACACATATAAAAGCATAGAAAGGAAAATGTCCTAGTTGTTTTCAACGAATTCGTCCAACCCAGGCATTCACCAAAGAGAACGAACCCCTCCAAGAAGCTTATCTTAAATTCATTGGCATCAAAGAAGTCTAGGATTCCTTGGCTTAACATAAACCCATGTTGATCTGGAGGCTGGAAAAATAAATTAAGGAAAGATACGGAATTACTTGGCTTTTAGTAAATATAGTGCACACTGCAATGGTTGCTCAGAAGAGGAGTTTACAGAAATGATGAGACTAGAAACTACTGTTATTCCATTTTTGGTGTTTCTCTCTGGGCTTTGGTGGAATTGATTGCCAAGGGTCTGTTCTTGCCTGGGCTTCCCGTTTCTAAAGCACTTGATCACATTTAAACCAACTTCAGAACAATAGAGTGGAACATAAAGCTGTGGGAAATTCCCCTACAAACCAGCACCCCACACTGCAAGGAGTGGTGGCAGAAATGCAAGAATGAGGATGTCTTTCGAGGTTTCCTGTCTGTTTCTTTATATTACTTTGGAGATTGCCAGTAAGCTTAGAGAGACTCTCCTGGGACAGGCCAAACTTTGAATATGGTTAGAACCTACCACCATTTGGGGCCACTTTTTTTAGTACAATATTTGAGAAATGATTCTTCCAGTCACATTTCAGGAAGAGAGGCGTATATGAATCTTCTTTTTTGCATGTTCGCATCTACTCAGCAAATTCTTTGTTGGTCTTTAAAAGCAAATCAGTATTTTTGTTTCCTTTCCCTCATCAGACTGTCTCATAGGGTGATTTGGAATATCAGATTAGATGTCCTTGGAAATAGTCTTGGCATATTTGCTTCTCTATGCGGCTTTTGTCATTTTAGTTGACCCTGAGCAATCGCTAAAGCCTTGTACTCAGCCTGGAAATTTGTTTCTTTTCTAGAGAATTTCATTGTTTCTGTTATTATATGGCCTGAGTGTCCATTTCTGGGGGGAATTGGATTCCTCCTTTTTCTATTTTGGTTCTACTGATTCTACCTCCTTTTTCTATTTTTAATAACTGTATGACATTAGAGTGATACTTATATTTTATAATAGATTTTCTTTTTTTAAAAGAAAGTCTTTATTGACTTTATTTAATTTCCCACCTCCCAAAGTCCAAGCACTCCCCAGTTAATCAGCTTATCATCACTCCTCCATTTCTCACTTACATGATTTATTCCTCTTGTCCTGCCTTTGAGGAGATCTTTGTTCTATGCCTCTTCTGATGCTTCTTCTGACTTTTTTAAACTTTTCTTAAATTCTTCTCTTTTCTTCCTTTTCCTTCTTTGTTCTACTGAAAGCCAAAATTATAGGGGTTGGGAGGAGTCAGGTCTCGCCGTGGTTGGTGAAAAGGAAATCATGACTCAAAAAGAAAAAGACAAACAATCCAATTTTAAAATGGGCAAAAGACTTGAATAGACATTTCTCCCAAGAAGATATACAAATGGCCAAAAAGCACATGAAAAGATGTTCAACATCATTAGCCATTAGGGAAATGCCAATCAAAACCACAATGAGATACTATTTCACAGCCCCTAGAATGGCTACAATTAAACAATTGGAAAATTACAAGTGCTGGAGAGGATGTAGAGAAATAGAAACACTCATCCATTGCTGCTGGGAATGTAAAATGGTGTAGTTTCTGTGAACGACAGTTTGGCAGTTCCCCAGAAAGTTAAGTATAGAACTATCGTATGACCCGGCAATCCCACTTCTAGGTATATACCTAAAAGAATTGAAGGCAGGCACTCAAACAGATATTTGCACACTGATATTCATAGCGGCATTATTCACAGTTGCCAAAAGATGGAAGCAACCCAAGTGTCTGTTAGCCAATGAATGGATAAAGAAAATGTGATATGTACATACAAGAGAATATTAGACAGAAAAAGGAATGAAGTCCTGATGCATGTGACAACATAGATAAACCTTGAAGACATCATGTTGAGTGAAATAAACCAGACACAAAGGACAAATATTGTTAAGATCTCACTGATACGAAATAATTCGAATAAACAAACTTCTGGAGACAGAATCTAGAATATAGGGTACCAGTGGACAGGGTGGGGGTAGGGAATAGGGTGGTAAGGCTTAAAATGAACAGGGTTCCTATTTGGAATGATGGAAATGTTTTGGTAATGGATGGTGGTGATGGTAGTGCAACATTGTGAACCTAATTAACAGCCCTGAATTATATATTTGAATGTGGTTAAAAGGGGAAATTTTAGGTTATGTATATGTTACTAGAATAAAAATAGAGAAAAAAAAATCTGTGAAACTGCCCAAGACAAATAGTGAACCCTAAGTTAAACCATGGACTATAGTTAATAGTTCAAGTGTGAAAATTGTGCTTTCATCAATTGTAACAAATGTACCACATCGATGCAAGATGTTAGTGATAGTGTGGTATGTGTGTACTTTTTATTTCCTGGGTGATTTTCCTGTAACCCGCAAGTTCTCTAATTTAAATAAAATTTTAAAAAAAGGAAATCATTATTTCCTTTTTCCCTGACATTATACCTACTTTCCCCTTTGTTTTATGGTTCAGTAGAAGACCAGGGTCAAATGGCTTGAGTTGTCCTTCTGTTCCAGACAACCCACTTCATTTCATTTTTCAGGGCATGGGTGGGCCTGTCTTTGAGCCCAGTTAAACTTACCTCTAACTTTGAAAGGGCTGCAGAATGTAAAATTTGAAGAGTGGCACTTGTGTAGCCCTTTTTAAAAGAGATATGGCAAGAGTGCCTAAGAAGGAAGACGTTCCAAAAAGTAAAATGTAATTATGGCACTTTAGCCTGGACATTCGGCCCCAGGTAAACTAACAATAAAAATGCCTTCCGTTTCTGGAATCCTCTTCTCCAGTAATTTCCCAAATCCTTTTCTATGCTGAGAACATCCTTCTGCCCTCCTCCTACAATGTCATATCATTTGATAGGGATCATAAAACTCCTTCACCTCTTGTCTCAGTTTGCCAGGCTTCTATGACAAAAACCACCATGGCTTAACAACAGAAATCTACTGGCTTGTTTTTGGGAGGCACCGGGGACCGAACCCGGGACCTCCAAGGTGGGAAGCAGGTGTTCAACTGATTGAGACACAATGGCTTGAGCCACATCCGCTCCCCGTGGCTCACAGTTTTGAGGCTAGAGGAGAAGTCCAAAATCAAGATATGGGCAAGGCTTGCTTTCCCCCAGATTCTGGTGCACTCTGGTGCTGGCTGCCAGCACTCCTTGTTCCTGGGCTTCTCCCTCTGCCTCTCATCAAATGGCGACGTCTTCTCCTTTCTGCTTCTGTGACTTTCGGGTTCTCTCGATAAGACTTCGAGTAATACCGATCATGCCCCACCTTGATTCAGTTGGCTCTTATTCACAGTGGAGTCGCACCACAGGGGTCTGTGATCCCACCGATTAAGATTAAGAACGTGTGTGTGTTGGGATTCACAATTCAACCTAAACAGAAACTCTTCCAATTTTGCCCCCTCCCACCTCTAAGCCTCTATTACGTGGCTATTTATTTATATGTATCTGTTTTTTCATTTAATGTGTTCTCAGCATGTATATGTGAGTGCATCCTAATCTAACATTTGTTTTTCTGTCTTATACCACTTAATTATAATTTAAGAAAGAGGAGTTAGAATATATACAATTTTTAAAATAGTAAATTCCAGAGTATACAACAATTCAAATGAGTCTCAACCTAGCTATAGCTGAGAATAACCCACAGGGCTGCTTTTTTTTTTTTTTTTTTTTAACAATATAGATGACCAGGTCCCACCCTGGACCCTATTAAACCAGAATATCGAGGCCTGAGTTCCCGGCCTCAGTGTTTTCCTAGGCTGGCAAAGCATCTCGACGAAGGTCCCACAAATAGCGGGCGGCAGAGTTAGAATCACAACCCGGGTTTGCTTGCTTTCTTTGTAGGTCTCACTCCCGTTCTTTGGGCTAAAGTCTGTTGAGCTGTGTATGTTTAAGTAATCCATACCTGATTTTGTCTGTATAAAATAGTTTTCCTTAACTTATAACACTTCCCCACCCCCCGCCCCAAATAGCTCTGTTTCCAAAGGATGCAGAGCGTCTCAAGCTGAGCTGTGGACTAGAGTGGAATTGGTGGTGTTCTGTTGTAGACATACTGTGATTCAAGCAATGGAAGAAATTGTAACAGTGAGGTGGAGCCCGTGGCCACTGGACATTTTTGGGGCAGGGAGAGGAGGGGCAGTTGAAATACTCGGGCTTTTTTGGGACTTTGGGGGTTGTCCT
>JAQZBX010070239.1:0-15441 GCA_029593785.1 Cabassous unicinctus
ACTCTGGTGGGAGATTTATTCATCAGGAGGACAAAGAATCACAGCATTATAATATCTTTTTCATGGTATAGCAGCAGTAATCATATTACACTTTTTAAAAATATATTAATAAATGTTCCATTTCTAACAAATTTCTTCTCATCCTGATTGTCAGGGAAATTATAAACTTCAGAAAAAAATCCCAAAACTGTCTGAAAGGAGAGATGAACAATTTAGTAATAATTTGTTGTAGGAAAAATAGTTTGCTAACAATTCTAGAAGCCCATTTTAGAACCTTTTCTTGGGTTTGCTTCCAAGTAATAATTTTACAAGGTTACAAGCAACTGATTTGATCAGCATATTTAAATCTGGAGGCTAAATTGTCCATCAAGGAGGAAAAGATCGACCTAATCACCACATTTTGTTTCTGTATAATGATTTGATTTAATGCCTTTCCTAGTAATCACTGATTATATATTTAAGCCATAAGTATCAGAGATATATTTCCTCCTAAAGAACCTAGATGCTCTTACCTTTAATAGAGCCTTTTCTGGCAATGGTTTTTATACTTTGCTTGACTCTTCAAGTTAAGAAAATTAGGTGAACTTTATTTTTTTTTTCTTTTGCTGCTTTACTTTTGTAATGGAGGATTTTTTTCTTTCTACAGGAGATGGAAGAATTTGTCCAGAGCTCTGGTGAAGATGGCATTGTGGTGCTTTCTATGGGGTCAGTGATTCAAAACCTTCCAGAAGAAAGGCCAGTCTCATTGCTTCTGCCTTTGCCCAGATTCCACAGAAGGTTTGGTCAACCACTTAACTTTTGGGACATTGTTTTAATTTCCAAAAAAAGGGTCACCTTTCTTCCAATATCCAATAACATGTTCATCCTTTCCTTCTAAATACAGCGGAAGTACATATTTTGTCCACATTTCTATCAAACGTCTCTTCAAAGCATTCTAAGCTTTTTTACCAAACACATCATAATTCTTCCATCCCTTACACATTAAGCAATTCCAAACCCATTTCCACAATTTAGATATTTGAAATAACTACACCCTACTCTCTGCTACCAAAAACGGTTTTAGGTTCCTAGCTGTGAAAACAAATACCATGCAATGGTTTGACTTAACTACAGGAATTTATTGGCTCACAGTTTTCAGGATGGAATTCCAAACAAAGAAGTTAAGTGGTGTTTTCTCTCAGGACATTGGCAATCTGGAGGTAGCTATCAGTTATCCTTGGCTCTTGGCTTTTCTGTCATAAAGCAATGTACATGACCTCTCCCTGAGACTCTGAGTTCTATTTCCTACAGGCTTCTACTCATGGTTTTCACTCTTTGGGTCTGAATTTCATTCTGATTTAAAAGGATACCTGTAATAGGATTAAGACCGATCCTGATTCAATTTGGCCACACCATAAATGAAGACATTGTATCAAAAATTCCTATTTACAACAGGTTCACACCCACAAGAATGGATTAAGATTAAAAACATGTTGTTCTGGGGTATAAAACTCCATGTCACCTCAAGAAGCTACTATAACAACTGGAAAGAGAGTGTGGTTAGAAATGCTCCTTTGAGATGAATGTGGAAACTCATTATAGAATTAGCAGCATTAGCAAGAGCATTAAATATTAAAATAGCATATTTTGGAACCTTGAAACATTTGTTTAATCAGCGTGGAATAACAGGGGAAATACATTTTTATACTAATGTATTTTAAAAGCAATAGACATGAAAACATTAGGTCCATGCTAACATTTCAGTGTTTGAAAATAAGGTCAGGACAGACTAATTCTAAAATTTCTGAAGTATTTTGGCTCCAAGGGAGAGCTGAAATGGCTAAGAGTGGAGAAGCAATTATGCTCAAGAATATACTCCACATCTCTAGGCATTCTTATATCTTTGTCCAAGTGTATTTAGCTTAGAAGTAGCAGTCTAGAATCATTTAGTCTTTCTGCATAGCATTTTCTACAGTCAAAAAACATGCAAAATCTTAATATTATCAGGAAACAATATGCATTTTCTTTCTCATGATAGTCAATTAATCTTAAATTACTGTCACTGCTTTTCTAGATTTCAACACTCAGTATACTGCTTTTCTTTTAATATCCAAGAGTTATTTTTATTTCCATATTTTGTTAGAGTACATGAAATTCTATGAAAGCAAGCAAGATAATTGAAAATGTTAAAACATTTGTATTTAAATATCTTCAGTTAAAAGTTTTAGGACATATATATCATATTTTATACGAAATTAAGAAGAAATGGTTCAAGAAAATGAATATATCAAAGCCCCACAAGAGATCCATGATTTGAGACAACTAATCAAGGAGATGCACACAAATTTCCAAAATCAAAATAATGAAATGAAATATAATATGGCTAAAGAGATAAACAACATTAGGAAGGCATACAGTGAGCAAAAGAAGAATTTGAAATCCTGAAAAGAAAAGTAACAGTGCTCGTGGGATTGAAAGTCACAGTAAGTGAGATAAAAAACACATTAGAGTCATACAACAGCAAATTTGAAATGATAGAAGAAAGAATAAGTGATATAAAAGACAGAATAGCTGAAACTAAAAACAGAAAAGAACAAAGAGAGAAAAGAATGGGAAAAAAGTTCATCAGGGGTCAGGGTAGTGAATGCTAACATGAAACACAACCAGAATTGTGGATGGGTGCTTCAGAAAGAGAAGAGAAGGAAAGAGGGGCAGAAAGTGTATTTGAGGAAATAATGGAAGAAAATTTCCCAACTTTCATGAAAGAAATGAGATTACATGTCCAAGAAGAACATCATACCCCATTCAGAAAAAATCCAAATAAACTTGCTCTAAGACACATGCTACTCAGACTGTCAAATGTCAAAGATAAAGAGAAAATTCTGACAGCAGCAAGAGAGAAGCAAAGCATCATATTCAAAGGACGTCCAGTAAGACAGAATGCAGATTTCTCATCAGAAACCATGGAGTTGAGGGAGAGTAGTACAATACAATTAGGATAGTGAAAGAGAAAAATTTCCAGCTGAAGATTCTTTATCCAGAAAAATTGTCCTTCAAATATAAAGATGAGTTTAAAATATTCACAAATGAACAGAAACTAAGAGAGTTCATAAAAAGGAATCCATCTTTGCAGGAAATATTAAAGGGAGCTTAAAAGTCAGAAAGAAACAGACAGAAGAGAGGCTTGGAGGAGGCTATAGAAAACAAGAATAGCAGAAAGGGGAGCAGAGGTATCTCAAAGAGTTGAGTGCCTGATTTTTACATGGGAAATCTCAGGTTTGGTTCCCACTGCCAACTGAAATAAAAAATCAAACAACAAGCAAACAAATGAAAAAAACCCACTAAGGGGAGCCAAGTAGTTCAGTGGGTGAGTGCCAGCTTCCTGCATATGAGGTCTTGGGTTCAATCCCCAGCCCCAGTACCTCAAAACAAAACAAAACAAAACAAAAAAGAATAGCAGAAACTAGCATCAAAAGAGTAAAAATACAGAAGAAAATAAGATATGACATGCGAAAACAAAAGAATAAAATGGTGGAAGTAAATAATGCATTTACACTAATATCATTGAATGTGAATAGTGTAAACTCCCCAATCAAAAGATATAGGCTGACAGAATGAATAAAAAAAAAACGTGAGCCATCCATATGCTGCCTAAAAGAGACTCATCTTAGACCCAGGGATACAAACCAGCTAAAATTGAAAGGTTAGAAAAAGACATTCCACACAAACAGTAAACAAAAATGAAGGGGTAGATATATTAATATCAGAGAAAACAGACTTAAATGCAAAAAAGTTATAAGAAATACAGAAGGCCATTATATATTATATAAGGGACTATAGGGGAATTGTGGGAACATGGTGACCAATTAGGCAGAAAAGGTACAACTCTCACAAAAACAACAGAGAAAACAACCAAAGGCTGCCTCAGACACCTGGTTTGGGGTTCAACACTCGAGCACACTGCTTCACAACTCCCAGAAGGTGGAGGGACAGAGAGATGAAGAAGTGAAACAACAAATTGTGAGTTACTAAACTTCCCGGCTCCTTCCAGAAGCACGAAACTCCCCCATCCTTGATATATTCAGTGGGGACAAAACCCCTGCTGATTTAAGCTGACTGAAAGGGGAACAGAAGTCTTCCTCCTTGAGAGCTGTTACAAGAGAAAAAGGAGGTGGATTCAGGGGACATTTCTTCAGTAAATTCGGTCAGTGGAGCCCGCTTTGAATTTCACCACTGGCCAGACAAAAACAAAGGAAAATCGAGAGAGATACACTTCCATGGAACAGTGTGCCAACAAGCGCTATTTGCTGATTGGTCTGGAAAATACATGGACAGAAACTGCTTTTAGAGGTCTCTTTACCCCACCCCTGGGAGAAAGTCTGTGACCCATTCGTGAGTCCCTGGCACAATTTTGGTAACTTAAACTGGGCAATTTTAAAGACTTAGGATAAGTTGAACCAAATATCAAAGAGCTGTGAAAAAAAAAATAACAGTATGCAAGAAAAAAAAGTTGGCCATCAGAGTAAATTCACCAACATATCACATGCCTAGACATGAGCAATAAATTACAAGCCATATTAGAAAACAAGAAGATAGGACCCATCCAAAGGAACAAACCCAATATACTGAAGAGATTCAGGATTTGACACAATTAATCAATGATAATCACACAACTCTCCTAAATGGAAAGAAAATATGACTAAAGAGATAAAGGATATTAAGAAGACACTGGGTGAACATTATGGACAATTTAAAAGTCTGCAAAGAAAAATAACTCACCTTATGGAAATGCAAGATATGGTGGATGAGATTAAAAATAAATTAGAGGCACATAAGTGAAGATATGAAATGCTTGAAAACAGAATTAGTGATTTTGAAGACAGAACATCTGAACTGAAAAAGACAGGGAAACTGAAAGAGAAGAAATGGGAAAAATCAAACAGGGTATCAGGAAATTGAATGACAATAAAAAACACAAAAACATATGTATTATTGGCATCCCAGAAGAAGAAAATTATGGAAAAGAGGCAGAAAAAATATTTGAGAAAATAATGATTGAAAACTTCCCTATCCTTATGAAAAACATAAATATCAAAATCCAAGGACAATGCACCCCAAAGAGAATAAACATGAACAGACCTACCCTGAGGCACCTAGTATTCAGAATGACAAATATTAGAGATAAAGAGAAGATTTTTTAAAACAGCAAGAGAAAAGCAAAGCATCACACCCAAGGGAAACTCGGTAAAATTAAGTGCTGACCACTCATCAGAAACTATGGAGGAAAGAAGGAAGTGGTACAATGTATTTAAAGCATTGAAAGAGAAAACTGCCAGCCAAGAAATCTTTATTCAGCAAAGCGGTCCTTCAAAAATGAAGGGGAGTTTAAAGTCTTCACAGACAAACATAAACTGATAGAATATGTTACAAAAATTACAAGATGTACTAAAAGGAGTGCTGCAGCCTGGGAGAAAAAAACAAGGGTGAGGGAATTGGAAAAGAGTATAGAAATGAAGAATATTAGAAAGGGTAAAATGATAACCTATGATATGATATGACAACAGAAAGCCAAAGGTCAAAATGGATGAAGAAAGTAATGCCTTTACAGTGATAGGAATGAACTCCTCAATCCAAAAGACACCAACTGGAGAGAGGCAAGATGGCATCAGTTTAGGAGGGCACTCACTGACTAGCTCTCTGAGGATGGCTGATTGGGGACAGGGTCCTGCCCAGGGGTCTGTGCTGTGGGCACACGGAGCTAGAAGATTGGGACATCTATCTGCAGGCAGCTCCGTGGCGTGGATTGCTCGGTGGAGATTCATGAATTTTAACCCTGCCCATAGAGGTTGACACAGATGGCTGAGCCCCACCCTCAGGAAAAAGGCTGGTGTGACCCATGACTCCCACCCGCAAACCAGGAACATAGAAAGAATCAAGGAAATAAAATAAGAAGAAAAAGTGTCAAAGAGAAAACTTAACACACACACAGAACCACCAGCTAAATAAAACTCCAGAGCAAAGAGAGAAGCTAATCAACTGAATAAACCCATCAAGATAAAATGATGACTAGAGGGCAACAAAAAACTACAAACCACACTGAGAAACAGGAAGACATGGACCAGCCCAATGAACAAACTAAAAACCAGGAAGAGATGCAGAACATCGAACAACTAATCAAAGCTTTCCAAACAAATATCATGGACCAACTCAATAAAGTGAAGGAAGAGATTAAGGATATTAAGAAGACACTGGGAGAACATACTGAAGAAATTGTAAACATACATAAAAAGATAACGGATATGATGGTGACCAATGGCACAATGCCAGAAATCAAACAGACGCTGGATTCACATAACAACAGATTTGAACAGGCAGAAGAATTAGTGATGTGGAAGACACCATATCTGAAATCAAACAGATAGTAGAACAGATAGACAAAAAGAGAAAAAATCCAGCAGGGACTCAGAGATTTAACCAACAACACAAAACACACAAACATATGCATTATGGGCATCCCAGAAGGAGAAGAGAAGGGAAAGGGATCAGAAGGAGTGTTGAAGGAAATAATAGCTGGAAACTTCCCAACCCTATTGAGAGAGATGGATGTGCAGATCCAGGAAGCACAGTGCACCCCAAATAGTATAAATCCCAGCAGGCCAACTCCAAGACATATACTTGTCAAAATGTCCAATGCTCAAGACAAAGAGAAAATACTCAAGGCAGCAAGAGAAAAGAGAACCATCACATACAAGGGTAACACAATAAGATTAAGTGCTGATTTCTCATCTGAAACCATGGAGGCAAGAAGACAGTGGTATGACATAGCAAAAGAACTAAAAGAAAAAACTCCCAGCCACGAATTCTATATCCAGCAAAACTGGCATTCAAAAATGATGGAGAGTTCAAAATATTCACAGATAAACAGAAATTAAGAGAGTATGCCAATAAGAAACCTGCACTTCAAGAAATACTAAAGGAAGATCTACAAGTTAAAAGAAAAAACAAGGGAGAAAGTGTTGGAGGAGAGTTTAAAAACAACTAAAAAGACAAAAACAGACACAAAACAACATATGACATACATTAACACAAAGAAAATATGGCTGAAGTAAGAAATTCGTTGTGAGTAATAACACTGAATGTTATAAAACTCACCAGTCAAGAGACACAGATTAGCAGAATGGATAAGGAAATATGATCCATCTATATGCTGTCTACATGAAACCCAACTTCGACCCAGGGATTCAAGGAGGATGAAAGTGAATGGCTGGAAAACAATTTTACAAGCTAACAAGAGGCAAAAAAGGGCAGAAGTAGCTATTCTAATATCAGACAAAATAGACTTTAAATGCAAAACTATTGTAAGAGATAAAGATGGACAGTATATATTAGTAAAAGGTGTAATCTCTCAAGAAAGGAGAACAATCAAACATTTATGCACCTAATTAAGCTGCCTCAAAATACATGAGGCAAACTCTGGAAAAACTAAGTCAAGAAATAAACGCCTCTACAATTATAGTGGGGAAATTTAATACACCATTATCATCATTAGACAGACCCTCTAGACAGAGAATCAATAAAGAAACAAAGACTCTGAAAATATACATCACATATACAGTCATTTGATATTCGACAAGGCCACCAAGCCCACTCAATTAGGAGAGAAGGGCCTCTTTAACAAGTGGTGCTTGGAGAACTGGATATCTGTATCCAAAAGGATGAAAGAGGAATACCATCTCATACCATATACAAAAACCAACTCAAGATGGATCAAAGATCTAAATATAAGAGCCAAAACCATAAAGACCTTGGAAGATAATGTAGGGAAGCATCTACAGGACCTTGTAATAGGAAATGATTTCATGAACTTCACACCCAAAGCACAAGCAGCAAGAGAAAAAATAGACAAGTGAGATCTACTCAAAATTAAAAACTTCTGCACCTCAAAGGATGTTTTTAAGAAAATAAAAAGTCAGCCTACCCAATGGGAGAAAATATTTGACAACCATATATCTGATAGGAGCCTAATATCCTGCATACATAAAGAAATCCTACACCGTGAAAATAAAAAAACAACCCATTTAAATAATGGTCAAGTGACCTGAAAAGACACTTCTCCAGGGAAGAAATACAAATGGTTAAAAAGCACACGAAAAAATGCTCGACATCGCTAGCTATTAGGGAAATGCAAATCGAAACTACAATGAGATACCATCTTACTCCCATCAGAACGGCAGCTATTAAAAAAACAGCAGACTATAAGTGTTGGAGAGGATGTGGAGGAATAGGAACCCTCATCCACTGCTGGTGGGATTGTGGAATGGTCCAGTCACTGTGGAGGACAGTTTGGCAGTTCCTCAGAAAACTAACAATAGATCTTCCATATGATCCAGCGATTCCACTGCTGGGTATATATCCAGAAGAATTGAAAGCAAAGACACGAACAGTATATGCAATATTCATAGCGGCATTGTTCACAATTGCCATAAGTTGGAATCAGCCCCGGTGCCCATCAACAGATGAATGGATAAACAAAATGTGGTACATACGTACAATGGAATATTACTCAGCTGTATGAAGGAATAAATTGCTAACACATGGAATAACATGGATGAATCTTGAAGACCTTATGTTGAGTGAAGCAAGCCAGGCACTGAAGGATGAACAGTACATGACCTCACTGATTTGAATTGCAGAAAGTGAGCAGTCTCTGAGAACCATTGTCTGAATGATAGGTTAACAAGTGAGAGAAAGAGAAGAGAATGTTGTGAACCATCACGCATATGGACATAATCTATGGTAAAGTGATAGAGCATAGTTGCATATTGAAGGATAGGACAGGTGGGTAGAGACACTACGGGGTTTGGTGGTGCAGAGTTGACAGGTGGGTAGGTTAGGAAGGGCAGGTTAGAATACCAAGGATACTGGGGGGAGAGTTGGGAGGGGGACTAGGTGAACATGAGATTTGTGGGTATGATGTTGAAAGTGCAGGAGTGGAAATGCTTTTATGGCAGTATGACAAGGTAGTGTCACTGGTTTAAGGTGTAGGTTGGGGGGGCATTCAGGAAGGGGTGCATCTGGAGTAGGCTTCTGGGGAATGTGTGAGTGTTCATCCTATCATAAGGTGTTGTGTCAGGGAGTGGAGACCTACATGGTGAGTGGGAAGAAGATGGATCCCCAGCTTTGGGAAGACTGATTCACCAAAAAAAGACAGGTAGGTGTCTCTTAGGCACAAAGGTGGATCCTAATAGGAGAGGATAATCAGCATGTCAAGACCTCTTGTTGCATATAACTATGAATCTTGTCATCCAATGAGTCAAGACAGGGGAGTCATTAGCCCCAGGGGGATGGGGAGGAAGGAACAGAAAAGATCAAACAGGGTATTTAGTGGTCATTGGAAATGTTTTTCATTACCTTACAGTAATGAACACAGGACATGGTAAATATCATCAAAAATTATTAAACTGTACCATCTAAATTGTAAACTATACTGTAAACCATTGACAATGTTTAGTAGCTAAGCTTCACTATCTGTATAACAGCTATAACAGTGCTACCATCCACATAAAAAAGGTTTTAATATGGGGTGAGGAAAGGGGAAGGAGGTTGGGCATATGGGAGTATCTAGTATTCTGTGTGTAACTTTGCTGTGACCTAAAACTTCTTTGAAAATTAAATGAAAATTCGGGAGACACTAGGGATTGAGAGGAGGCAGGTGCCATAGTACAGACTGGACACCCGATAATGCAGTGATAAAATGAAAAATGTAAAAAATATATATATTTTTTTAATTTTTTTCCCATTTATTGAATATCCCAATCCTTTAATTTTATTTCTAGTGTTTTTTTTATGTTTCCATGTATTTTATCTCTTATATTTAAACTTATCTTTATTATTTCATTTTCCTATTAATTGTATTTGGCTATTATATGGGCTTCATCTTCAAGGAAGGTTTGGATCACAGAAGGGTTACAGAGCGGGCAGGAGAGGATAATTGGTGAGGGGTGTCTGGGATGGGGGTTTCATGGGAGGAAGTTTACCTGAATATACATGAAAGATATATAAAATTGTTCAAATTATCAAGGGGTGGGGCATGGTCACAGTGGGTAGACAATTATTCAATAAATGAGGGAATACTGAATTCCCAGCCTGGAGAGCTCTGCCACATTCTCCAAGGGAACAGCAACAGTCCTCTGAGTGCAGGGACAGTGTCTGGCAAAGGAGGAGGGTCCACTGATGGGTTCTTGTTATTGATGACTAGCCTTACAAGGCTTTGCTCTTGTAATTGAAACTTAGCCTGCTTTTATGGGGTGCCTAAGGGTTGCCACCTGAGAGCCTCCTTGTTGCTCAAATGTGGCCTCTCTCTAAGCCAAACTCAACATATGAATGCATCACCTTCCCCTCAGTGTGGGACATGACTCCCAGGGATGAGCCTCCCTGTCAATGAAGGATTACTACCAAGTGCCAACTGGCAATACAACTGGAAAAATACCTTGAATAAAAGGTGGAAAGGGTAAAGAGAAATGAGTTCATGTGGCTAAGAGACTTCAAAGAGAGTCGGGAGGTCATCCCCGAGGTAACGCTTACACACACCTCAGTAGGATCTCATAGAACACCAAAGTGGATATCATTCCACACAGAGGGACTTCTGAGGGCTCTGGAGACACCCAGGTACTATATAAGGGGGAATAGCTCCAGAGATTGATGGCTTATCAGCGGGCTCTACTTTGGAATCAGTGCTCCTGAGAGTGACAGAATTGGATTTAAATAAGCCCTCCCTGCACATGGTCCATCAGTCCCTTCTATTCAAACCTATATGTGATGCTGGAGTTTGTAGGTGTACTTCCAGAGATTGGAGCCTCTGGACTGCCCATGTGCCAGCTGTGCCTGGAATCTCGGTGGAGCTGTAACTCATACTCTACAATTCAATGACTCACCCAAGTCACCTGGTGAGGAGACAATGGTGGACAACGGCCATCCCAGGGAATGGAGAGAGCCTGCAGCTGCAGGCAGGATAATCCCATCCACCATATCCATGGGATATAAGCCCCCTCTCACTTGGAGGTGGAGTGGACATCACCATCCCAAACTCCTCAGGATTGGGGGAAGAGCCATAGACTAGAGTGCACTTAATGGTATTCTGTTGTAGACATAATGTGATTCAAGCAATGGAAGAAATTACAACAGTGAGGTGAAGCCAGTGGCCACTGGACACTTTTGGGGCAGGGAAGGGAAAAGCAGTTGTAATACAGGTGCTTTTTCAGGACTTGGAAATTATCCTGAGTAACATTACAATGACAGATATAGGGCATTTTACATCAGCATATAACATGCAGAACTGTGTGGGAGAGAGTGGAGTCTACAATGTGAACTACGGTCCATGCTTAGTGGCAAAGCCCCCAGATGTGTATATCCATTGCAGGTGATGAGCCACATTAATGAAAGATGTTTATGTGGGATGCTATGGGAGGTGTGGGAGGTGGGGAACATGGGAATCCCTGTAATTTTTGTGTAACATTTATGTAATCTAAGCATCTTATAAAATACATAAATATTTTTTTTTAAAAAGACACTGACTGATAGAATGGATTAAAAAATATGAGCCATCTATATGTTGTCTACAAGAGACTCATGTCAGATGTACAGACACAACCAGGTTAAAAGTGAAGTTTTGGAAAAAATTATTCCATGCAAATAGTAATCAAAAATAAAAAGAAAAAGCTAGAGTAGCGATATTAATATCAAGTAAAATAGATTTTATGAGGGATGGAGATCATTTTATATTAATAAAAAGGGCAATTCACCAAGAATACCTATACTAAATATTTATGCACCTAACCTGATTGCCCCATATTCATGAGGCACACAGTGGCAAAGCTGAAGGGAGAAACACATGTCTCTACAATAATAGTTGAAGACTTCAATACACCAATCTCAGTATTAGATAGAACATCTGGACAGAGGATAAATAAAGAAACAGAAAACTTTAATAATATGATAAATGAACAAAACCTAACAGACATCTATAGAGCATTGCACCCCAAAACAGCAGGATATACATTCTTCTCAAATTATTAGGGATCCTTTCCAAGATAAACTATATGTTGGGTCACAAGACAAGCCTCAAAAAATTTAAAATGATTGAAATTATACAAAACACTTTCTCTTATCATATTGGAATGAAGCTGGAAATCAATAATGGACAGAAAAAGAAAATTAAAAAACACACTCTTAAACAATCAGTAAGTCAAATAAGAAACTGCAAGAGAATTCAGCAAATATCTTGAGACAAATACAAATGAGAACACAACATATTGATACCTATGGGACATGGCAAAGGCCGTGCTGAGAGGGAAATTTATAGCCCTCAATGTTTACATTAAAAAAGAAGAAAGAGCTAAAATTGATGATCTAACTGCACACCTGGAAGAACTAGAAAAAGAGCATCAAACTATTCCCAAACCAAGCTGAAGGAAAGAAATAGTAAAGACCAGACCAGAAATGAGTGAAATTGAGAACAAACACACACACACACACACACACACACAAAAAAAAAACAACAGAGAGAATCAACAAAACAAAAAGTTGGTTCATAGAGAAGATCAACAAAATTGACAAACCCTTAGCTAGACTGACAATGAGAAAAAGAGAGAAGATACAAATAAATAAATTCAGATATGAGGGGGTGATATTTCCACTGATTCAGCAGGAAAAAAAAAGAGATCATAAGAAGATACTATGAACAACTGTACACCAGCAAACTAGAAAAGGTAGATGAAATGGACAAATTCATGGAAACACATGAACCACCTACACTGACTTTAGAAGAAATAGAAGACCTCAACAAACCAATCACAAGTGAAGAGATTAGAACAGTCATCAAAAACCTTCCAAAGATGAAATGCCCGGGACAAGATGGCTTCATAGGTGAATTCTAGCAATCATTCAAAGATGAACTAATACCCATCTTGCTTAAGCTTTTTCAAAAAATTTAACAGAAAAGAATACTACCAAACTCATTCTATGAAGTCAACATCACCTTAATACCAAAACCAGATAAAGATCCTACAAAAAAAGAAAATTACTGACCAATATCTCTAATGAATATAGATGCAAAAATCCTCAACAAAATACTTACGAACTGAAGCCAAAAGCACTTTAAAAGAATTATACACAACGATCAAGTGGGCTTTATCCCAGGTATGCAAGGGTGGTTCAAAACAAGAAAACCAATTAGTTTAATAAACCACATTGATAAAGTGAAGAAGAAAAATCACATGATCCTCTCAATTGATGCAGAAAAGGCATTTGACAAAATGTAGCACTTTCTTGATAAAAACACTCCAAAAGATAGGAAGAGAAAGAAGCTTTCTCAATACGGTGAAGCACATATATGAAAAACCTACAGCTAACATTGTACTCAAAGGTGAAAGATTGAAAGCTTTCCCACTAAGATCAGGAACAAGATAAGGATGTCCACTGTAACCATTATTATTCAATATTGTGCTAGAATTTATAGCTAGAGCAATTAGACTACACAAAGAAATAAAAGCCACCCAAATAGGAAAGGAAGAAGTAAAACTTTCAGTATTCACTGATGACATGACCCTATACCTAGAAAATCCTGAAAAAGCCACAACAAACCTACTAGAATTAATAGACAAGTTCAGCAAAGTGGCAGGATAAAAAGGTCAATACGCAAAAATCAATAGTGTTTCTATACACTACTGATGTGCAATCGGAGGAGGAAATCAGAGAAAAATTTCATTTATAATAGCTACTAAAACAATCAAATATTTAGGAATAAACTTAACCAAGGACATAAAAGACCTGTATTCTGGAAACTACAAAACATTGCTAAAAGAAACTGAAGAAGACTTAAATAAATGGAAGGATATTCCATGTTCATGGATTGCAAGACTAAATATCATTAAGATGTCAATTCTACCTAAACTGATTTACAGATTCAATGCAATCCGAATAAAAATCTCAGCAGCTTTTTTTTGCAGAAATCAAAAAGCCAATAACCAAATTTATTTGGAAGGAAAAAGGGCCCTGCATAGCAAAAAAAAAAAAAAAAAAAAAAAAAAAAAAAAAAAAAAAAAAAAAAAAAAATCTTTAAAAAGAAGAAAGAAGTTGAAGGACTCTCACTTCCTGACTTTAAAGCATATTACTTAGTTACAGTGGTAAAAACAGCATGGTACTGGCATAAGAACAGACAGATTGAACAATGGAAACGGATCAAGAACTCAAATTGATCCTCACATATAAAGTCAAGCGATTTTTGACAAGGCTGTTAAGCCCACCCAGCTGGGCCAGAAGAGTCTATTCAACAAATGATGCTAGGAGAATTGGATAGTCCTATCCAAGAGAAAGAAAGAAGACCCTATCTCACACCATATATAAAAATTAACTCAAAATGGATCAAGGACTGTAAATAAAAAACAACAACCATAAAAATCCTAGAAGAAAATGTAGGAAAACATCTTCAAGATCTTGTGGCAGGTGGTATTTTCTTAAACCTTACGCTCAAAGCATGAGCAACAAAATAAAAAATAGATAAATGGTACCTCATCAAAATTCAACACTTTTGTACCTCAAAAGACTTTGTCAAAAGGGTGAAAAGGCAGCCAACTCAATGGGAGAGAATATTTGGCAATCACAAATCTGATAAGGGTTTAATATCCATTATATACAAGGAGATCATACAACTCAACAACAAAAAGACAAAGTATCTGATTTTAAAATGGCAAAAGACTTGAAAAGACAACTATCCAAAGAAGAAATACAAATGGTGAAGAAACATACGAAAAAATGTTCAACATCACTAGAAATTATCAAAACTACAATGAGATATCATTTCACACCTATTAGACTGGCAGCTATTAAAAAGTCAGAAAACTAAATGTTGGACAAGATGTGGAGAGATAGGAACACTTATTCACTGTTGATGGGAATGTAGAATGGTACAGCCACTGTGGAAGACTGTTTGACAGTTCCTAAGGAAGTGGAATATAGACTTGCCATGGGACCCAGCAATATGATTGCTAGGTATATAGCCAGAAGACCTGAGAGTATTGACATGAACAGATATCTGCACCCCGATGTTCCTGGTGGCATTATTCATGGTAGTCAAAAGTTAGAAAGAACCCAGATGTCCATCAACTGATAAATGGATAAACAAATTGTGCAGTTTACACATGATGGAATATTATGCAGTGGGAAGAAAAAATGAAGTCATGAAACATATGACAACATGGATGAACATGGAGGACCTTATGTTGAGTGAAGCAAGCCAGGCACAAAAGGACAAATACTGTATGATTGCCCTATTATGAACTAAATATATTATTTGAAATATAAATATATTATATGAAATATGAATATGGGTAAAATTGCATATATGAGAACATTTTTCTTTTGAAGCAGAACAAATATAAGTCAATAGTATAAAATGTTAATATC
>JAQZBX010070240.1:0-15447 GCA_029593785.1 Cabassous unicinctus
TGCTTTTACCTGGAAAGGGCCAGATGTGACAGCCAAGTCCACATCCTGTGGGTGGCTGCATATCATGCTTAACTAAGGGAGTACACCCTATTTACACAGGAGGACATTTTCTGCATAGCACAAGCCTCTGAGCTTCTTTCATGTAGGAAAGAGATTTAATTAACATGCCATGAAATAAAACTGTGGAGGGAAACAAAAACCGTCTTTCTGTGTTTGCTTTGTGAAACATATCACCTCTTTGAAAGCACTCACCTATAGGAAACTTACCTATAATATCATATCAGGGGATAAATCCCTGAAGCAAGGACACATTTAAAATTTAGGCTATCAGAACAATTTTTTCAGCCCACCATCTCTAGAAACATTCTCATCAGGTACTCCAAACATAAAACCACTTAACTTTGTAAAGCACAGTTTTATATTTTAAATTCAAAATTAAGTTTAAATACCTATGCAACTACTATAATAATGAAAAATAATAATAGCTAACACTTAGTATTTCTAAAGTCAGGCACTACTCCAAGTGCTTTACATGAACTAACACTGTTAATTCTCATAACAATTCCATAAGGTAGGTACTATTATTATCCCCATTTTACAGATATGGTGCATTGAGATTTAGTAATTTGCCCAAGATCAAATAGTGTTGTGGATTGAACCACATCCCCAAAAAGACATGTTCAAGTCCTAACCCTTGGTCCTGCGGATGAATTCATTTATAAATAGGATCCTAATAAGAGAGGTCAAACTGAATCATGGTGGGCCTTAATCCAATGACTGAAATCCTTATGAGCAAAGGAAATTTAGACACAATAGGAAAAGTGAAGTGGATACAGGAGACATAACCATGTGACAGAGGCAGAGACTGAGTTATGGATGGCTGGAAAGCCACCACCAGAATGCTACAGACTTCAGCAAAAGTATGATTCTGCCAATACCTTGATTTTGGAATTCTAGCCTCCAAAACTGCAAGACAATAAATTTCTGTCACTTAAGCCAACCATTCTGTGGTATTTATGATAGCAGACCTGGCAAACTAAGACAAACAGCTAATAAGTGGCAAACCCGGGATTCAAATCTAAAGGGTTTCCCTTCAGAGTCTATGTTTTTTGCCACTACATTATAGACAGATTTTTAAACATTCACCCTACCAAAAAAAAAAAGGCCAAAAATGTATGGAAATAATTTTTAAATCATATGCAATGAGCATAACATATAATTGAACAATACTGTGAAAGAGTTATTTAATCAAACTAACATCAATATCTCACCTACAAGTCCAAGGCTAAGTCAACTAAATTTCCTGAATTTACACAAATTTGTCTTCAGTGCTCATTCTAATGCCCATTTCTCATCCAACTAACTTTTGTGGCAGACTGGCACTGAGCTAATTTCCCTACTGAATTTCATCCATAATACACATCTGATTTTTTCTGGTCAGAGGGTGTATGATACCCAGCTTGGACTGAAGCTCTTCTTTTTCCTAGAGTACTTACTAAAGGCTGCAAGAAGTCATCAACCCCCTCCAATACCCAGACATTCTCTGCACATCCTCCTTCTAATGTCCATGTGTACTAGTCAGGGTTCTCTAGGGAAACAGAACCAACAGGAAATATCTATAAATACTATGAGATTTCTATAGGATTGTCACGTGGGGGGATGGGCAAGTCCAAATTCTGTAAGGCAGGCCACAAGCTAGGAACTCCAATGAAAGTCTTCAATGAATTCCCAGGAGAAGCTGGCTAGCTGAAGTAGAGATGGAAATTCTCTCCTCTAATTGCTGAAATCATCACTTCTCCTTTTAAAACCTTCAACGGATTGGATGAGACTTCTCACATTACTGAAGGCAATCTCCTCAGTTGATTATAGAGGTAATCAGCCATAGATGCAATCAACTTACTGATGATTTAAGTCCATGAAATGTCCTCACAGTAACAATCAGGCCAGTGCTTGATTGACCAAACAACTGAACACCATAACCTGGCCAAGTTGACCTTATAGCAATACATGCTGGTGAGAGTTTAAGCAGCTGCCTTGCTATATCATTTGGGAAGCAGTTTCAGCAATACATAACAGAAAATTTAACCTATAGTGGCTTAACCAAATAGTTTTGGGTTTTTTTTTCTCACACAAGAGGTATGGAGGTTGGCAGTCCAGGACTGGTGTGCCACGATGTCATTGGTGCATTAGTCTTCTGTCTCTGCCTCACCATACTTGGGTGTGGACCCCAGTCCTCATGGCCTCAGACATTGTGATCTCAGTCCAGGCAGAAGGAAGAGGAAAGGGCAAGGTGAAAGAGCAGAGCCTGACTCTCATCTAAGGAACCTTGCTGAGAGCCCTACTCTAAGACTTCTGTTTATATCTCATTGTCCAAAACTGTATCCCATTATCATGCCCAAAAGGTAAAAGAGCCTGGAAAATGTGTTTTTTCAGCTGGGCACTTTGCCTCCTGGAAAAAATTATTTGGATTATGATAGTAACAAAGGAGGAGCTAATAGAATTGGATTCAACTCTCAGTCTGCCACACTCACTTTAGTCATGGATGAAAGAATCCTCACATTCCTCTATCTTGCCTCTACTTAACAAATTCCATAATTTATAGTGTCTGTAAACTGCAACTCTCATATGTAAGGATGCTTTTGGTTCTAAGTAAGAAAACTCAACTAGAAGTAGATTAAGCATAAATGGAAATTTAATAAGTTTACATAACTTAAAATCTGGGATATACTGGCTTCAGATATAGCTAAGCCCAGGCACTTAAATAATGTTATCATAGACCTCCTCCTTTTTTTCCTTCTCTTAGACAAGCTTTCTCTATGTGGCAGAGATAATAGTTGCTGGACATCCTATAAACTTGGCATTCTCAGAGGAAAAAGAGATTGCATATGATATTGAAGTTCCAAAAATGAATAAGATGTGATCCTATATTTAAGGAGTTCACAGTCTAGTAAATGCTTTAATAGTCTTGGTTGAACAAGCTATGTGAAAGTGAAGTTATTATACTCCCACTCATTTGAAAGATATTTAAACTGTGTTGTTCCTCTCTGTCTGTACTAACATCATGGTTACATAAATATCCCTTCAACTCTAAGGCCCTAAGACTGAGCATCAGGTCCCAAAGTCTATTCCACAAGGCAGAAGTCTGGCATGTTAAATACAAAAGTGGTTCCATGCCAAATAAGTGTCAGAAACCATGCACACTATATCTTACAGATGTAAAATTTCCATTAACATTAAGGACTCCAAAAAGTCCTAAAGTCAGGAAACCTGTATAATTTTATATAATCCAGCATTTTCCAAATTTTACCATACAATAGTTTTTTTTAGTTGAATGAAAGAAATTCAGCCCTACAAAACCAGCCCTTGAATTAGAAAGGCATTTTGAAAAACACGAAAGAAATGAGAATTATAATTTACATTTTATAACGTATCCCATAATCTGCCTCTTACCTATAAGAGCATAATTCCATATTTATGCTGTGATACACATCATAATGAAAACAAAGGTAAGCAGGGATCAAAACAGTGAAAATATGAGAGAACTCTTCACTTTGGTATGTACTGGAAGACTGAGTTATTTCTTTTAGAAACAGCTCTGTCTTCCAAAAGAAATCTAAGTGCATTTTGACAGAAGAATGCTGAATGGTTCATGTTGTTTACTATACAGTATTTCAGTTACTTAATTATACACTGAAGTACCTGGAAATGAAATATCTCTTTTATGTGCAACATACCTAATAGAGCGTTGTCTAGGATGAAACTACACGGCTCTCTTTGTATTCCAGCATGTTGCTCAGTGCTTATACATTAATAGGCTTTCTGTGTACTTGATGTTGACAATAACCTGGAGCCTTCGGCAACAACTAAACTGATCTACTCACTCTTCCTCAGTACACCTTCTGTTTCCCTACATTCACATCATTGTGCAAACCATTCCTGCTATGTGAATGCCCTATTCTGAGGCTGATGAAATGCCACCCAATTCAAATCCCACCATCTCGGTGAAGTCATCCCGGACAATAATAATAATGGTTGTTATTTATCAGGCACTCACAATGTGCCATGCTCTAAGTGCTTTGTACACACAGTTATTTAATCCCCACATATCTTAAGTTACTATAAGGTCAATTTAATAAATATCCCCATTTTATATTAATCTTGGCCTTCACACTCTGGTAATTTGCCTTTTCTTACAGAAAAGTAAAAGATCATTTTATAGAATGTCCATTGATGTGTGGATCTATAAATAATATAGGAACTATTCCTATCCCTTGATCATTTTGACATGACACCGGTTATAGGTGTTCTGCATCCAACTGCGAAAAGAAAAGGTTATATAGAGGGTATTGAACTAAGGTCAATGCTGTTCAGGGACAAGGTAAGTTGTTAAACTCAAGTAAACAGGTGTTTACATGGACCTGGGAAATCATCATAATCTAACCACTCTCTAAGATGTCCAAAGTCTAGATCAGATGCTATATATACATAGTCTCACGCCAAAATAAAGAGGCGGGAATCCATTCACTGAAACTGATATTGTGCCTTTAAAAAGTATTTGATTTAAGCATTTAAAATACTGTGCTCCACTGCTGGTTTAATTTTTATAAATGTTCCTCTCTTATAGATCTCAATAGCCACATCAGAGGAAAGTGAAGCAAGAATAAGCTCCTCATTCAGGCACTCAGTACACTCCTGCTTGATTGGAATGGATATTGTACATAATATGTCCCTACAGATGTTTCCTCCAGTGGGGCACATTGAATTTCATTTAAATGCCAAGGCACAAAATCTAAAACAATGTGACTTTAACAAAAAATCTGATGAGGAATTTGATGAGAAAATGGCAAGAATTCCTGTGGCATTTGGGTAACAATTTCAAGCCTTCATTTTAATAGAATAAACAGGATCATATTTCATTCAAATCTGGCAATGAGATGAGCTTTGGGTATTACATTGATATAAACCAATAAAGAATTTGCAAATTTGAAGCACTAATTAACAGACACAATATTAAATGAAAAAAGTTTGCTCCAGGGGCAAATATATTTTGAAGAGTTTAAACTTTTATTAAAAGACATTTTTGAATCACTTCTTTTGTAGTTTACTCTTTTTTCTAGTTTTTAGAAAATGTGTGAGTATAGTGATATTTTCAAACTGATACCTTTAATACAACATCTGATGTTCCTTTTTACCTTTTTGAAGCAATACATCAATCAATGTCACAGTGTTTTAAAATGTAGAGAAAAATAAGCCAAAAAATGAACCCAGATATCATAGAATAATCAGAAGAGACTTCATTTAAGATATTTTGTCAATGTTTAGAGTCCAACAAACTACACATGTTCAAGGTGGCCATAGTGGGAACATCCTATAACAACTATCATAACCATACCCATGGTACAGCAAATTAGGTCAACCACCCCAAGTGCAAGAGCAGGCACTCAGAAAGGTGGCAAGAAGGGGATAAGGATGTAAGATTTTATTTGTATAATCAGATAATGACTCAGTTGATTCCACCAACACCAAAGGCATACACCCACACCCCATTTGACTGCAACTGTGCGATTTTATCCCCCAGATGTCTCTGGGATGCTAATTTAAATCTGATTTCACCTAGTTAGAACTGTAAAGTGAGGTGCAGAGATGGGCATAAGTAGGTACAGTGGACTTAATTCAGGTCTTTCAAGAAGACAGGACTTTGTAAATGAATGACCTATTAATTTTCAACTCCATGTGCAAATTGATTACTTTATAATAATTCTAGAGGAAGAACTCTCTGAAGCCTTGGCTTACTGATCACAAATGGTCTACGAAAGAGAAGTTTTCCTACCTAATTGGAATGCTGTGCAGAGGTGCTTTCTTGAGACCACAATCAAAGACATATGTATCTAAAAACTCATACTTCATAAAATAGGAACGTCAGCCGGAATGTTAAAGAATCAACTATATGAGACTGACCTTCCTGTAAGATATTGTGGGCTGGCTTTGTATATGTGTGTGTGTCTTTCTTTGAGTGTATGTATTTTTTTTTTTAGGAGATACTAGGGATTGAACCGAGGACCTCATACATGTGAAGCATGCACTGAGCCACTGAGCTACACCTGTTCAAGAGAGTATGTATTTTTAAACACATATTTCATTCCATTCTGCAAAACTCAACTGATATTAATATTACTTATATCAATAATTCTGCAATCTGTACCCCACTTACAGGTTTTCACTGAGCATTAATTTGTTTGCATTGTGACTAATACCACATTAGCCTTCTAAGAGGGGAGGAAAGAAAAGGGGGGATTAAGTATAGTGCAAGCAGCTGTATATACATTTTCATTCTCACAACCATCCCATGAGAAAGCTATTACTGCATCTATATTACAAATGAGAAAAGTAAGACCTAGAACAGTTAAGTAACTGGCCCAATATCACACAACTAACAAATGAAAGAGCTGAGATTTTAAACCAGCTGAGTTTGACTCCAGAACTCAGTTTTTTTCCCAGTATACCAGAACACCAGTAAAACTGGTTGAAAAGTGAGAGTTTTAATCAAACTAGTTAAATCATCAAACAGCTAACAATTCATTTTAACTCATTTTTCACTGAGAAGAAATTCCTACTAGTGTTTCATGGAAACTATGAACCAGTTTTTGTTGTAGAAAGCTTAGGAAGAAATTTGTGCTCACTCCCCTGCCCCCTTGGTGCATCATATTATAGGGTTGAACCTTATTACTAGCTCCATTTTACCTGACTCTTTTTTCTTTTTTCCAATATGTCATATTTTACATTAACCTTGTTAGCTACACAAAATGCTGGAAGGAAGGGAGGGAAGAAGGAAGGAAGGGAGGGAGGGTGGGAGAGAGGGAGGGAAAGAGGAAAGGAAGGAGGAAGGGAAGGAGGGAGGGGGAAAAGAAAGTCTCATAATACATTAGTTGCTCGGTGGAACTTAATGGATCAACCAGTGTTTTGAGTACCATGTACCCTCCCCACCACACTCCTGTATTTTTATTTAAGGAATATTTCATTGCCATGCCTATACTGTTCTTAACAGAGCCAAATGACACTAAATTTTTAAAGGCCAAAACTTAGATGAGCTTGGGGGGACAGAGGGAGATGAGTGTGGCCCAGACAAGAGGTATTTAAAAATTCAAACAGAATTATCAGACAGAGCTTTTAATAATAAAGTACCTAATTCTTTGCAGTGTTAATCCTATCAAATCACAATCTTAGACACACAATGACTTGTATTCTTTCTTTTTGGTTGAATGTAGTCTGACCAACCTTGGGACATCTCAGTGCCCTTCACACCAATTTCTCCTATCTTCCAGAGATAGTGACATAAGCTTTTTTTTTTCTTTTTTTTTTTTTTTCCATTTTCAAGCAAGAGGTAAGTGTTTACAAATATAAATGAGCCACAGCTTGCAGATGAAGGGCTGATTGTCTTTTTAGACATTGGCATGAATCAAAGCCAAAAGGGGAGGAAAGTATTACCAGTCCGGCATTGATACAATCAACAAAACTTGAAGAAAATTGAATTCTGTTTTTAAAATGTCATTAGCTATAAAAATAATTTAACTGACATGCAAAAAAAAACCAAAATTATAAAATTTTTATGCCAGTTTACAATTTCAGTATACAGAGCAATACTGACCTGTTTTTGTTTTTATTAAACTTGCATATCTTAAAATAAAAAATCATCTGGGAAATTTATTTGCATGTTACACAGTTTAAATGCCAAGACTGCAATGAGTTTGCCTTCTAGGCTAGTGCATTTGAGACATAAACTTTTACAATTTTATTTGAGTGAATAATGTATATATCTGCATTATGATAATGTATAAGGATATTTTTCTTAGAAATTTTAGGGATATTTGGTTTTTACATAATAAATAAAGCAAACCAAAGGTTTTATTCTGTTTCTTCACCTAGGGGTTCCCTTTGGGTTCATGAATATAGGTAACAGTGATTCACTCGACATCATTCAAGGACTAACGGGAAAAGTTTGAATTTTGAAGATCAAGCATTCTGTTTTTTAATTCCAACTTGTATCTAGCATTGCATATACCACATTATTTTAATTATCTACTTATGTTTCTGCATGCCCCACTGGACTGAGTGTTTCTTTAAGATAGAGATTTTTTCTTACCAACTTTTCACAGTACCCAGCATGAAACTAAATTGACAGAGTGTTTTCTAGCCTAAGACCCCCATATGAAGATTTTTCTTCAGTTCTTACAGTTGGATGGAATGCAGCAATTCAGTGGAGTAGAATTTACATGAAAAACTAGCTCAGATGCATTCTACTAGTAGGCTGCTTGCTCATTTCACTGAAATTACAACCACTGTTAACATTATGAAAATAATACATTGTAGCAATGGATTCCTTTTTTAAAAATCTCCATTTCCACTCAGTATAAAGCCCAGTGTAGCAGCCTGGGAGCAAAAATTCTGGGAAGCTTGCTACTGCCTCTATGACCTGAGCCATCAACCTCATCCCTAGCTCCTTACTTACTGTAGCAGTTTGATATTGTTTATGAATTCCAAAAATAGGTATTGGATTATGTTTGTGAACTGGTCTTTTCCTCTGGGCATATTAGATTATATTGGATTCAGAGGTTTCACTTTTACTTGATTGGGCCATTGCAGTAGGATGTTGAGTCCCCGCCCTCTTGGTGGGTGTGGACTCACAGAGAAACCACACTGCCGGGAAGGGATGCTGGAGTTTTAATGCTGGAGCCCGGGAAGTAAGCACACAAAGGAACAGAGAGAAGGCTTAGACACAGCAGAGGCCCTGGGAAGAGAGACGAGCCATTTGCCTGATAGTCTACAGCTGGCCTTGTGGAGCGAGATGAGCAGCTGAGCCCGGAGAGAAACAAACACAGGGAAGAGAGGAACCCAGGAAGCCTGAACCCTTGCAGATGTCAGCAGCCATCTTGCTACAACACGTGGCAATAGACTTTGGTGAGGGAAGTAAGTTACGCTTTATGGCCTGGTAACTGTAAGCTTCTACCCCAAATAAATACCCTTTATAAAAATCAAAAGATTTCTGGTATTTTGCATCAGCACCCCTTTGGCTAACTAATACACTTACTGTGTTTTCCTTTTTAAATTTTTATTTTTTTATATCAACGTTACATGTTATTTAGTTAACACAAGTCAACAACTACAATAACAATAAATCTGCTTTGGGGAAGCGGGTGTGGCTCAATCGATAGAGCTCTCGTTTGCCATATGGGAGGCCCCGGGTTCGCTTCCCGGGGCCTCCTTGTGAGGGCAGGCCAGCCCGCACGGCGCAATTGGCTGATGCAGCAGGACCTCACAGCAAGGGGGAGATAAGCAGACACAGAAGAAACACACAGCGAATGGACACAGCAAACACAAGCAGCAAGGGGGGGATAAATAAATAAATAAATAAATCTTTAAAATAAAAATTAAAAAAATCTGCTTTGGTCAGCAGTTACACTCTCCCTTATTTTCATTCACCTCTCAATCTTGTAGGATTTGGAAAGATGTCCACTCTGAATACTACATGCTAAGAAGTGATGTAGATATTATGGGCCAGAGGAATAGAATTGTTTTGCTTGCAGTTGAAGATGCTCCTTCATTTTGGGCTGGGGCTGGTCCATCATCATTTTGTTAGTTGTCCAGATCAGGCCGGAAGAACTGGAGAGTAGGAGTTGGCCACATATCTGCTGGATTTCAGGGCTCCACTAGCATAGGAGCAATCAGAAGGCTTTAAGTCTCTGAGAAACATACTTAAAAAGTAAATTGAAAATTATAGATTCAAATAAAAGAAATAGAAAAATCATGATTAGGGGATTTATACATAAGTATAACTATGTTATATTGGGGACATAGATTTTCATATATTCCCAGATAGAGCCTGCCAAGAGGGTGTTGATTTCATATGGCCACGTGGCTTGCCAATGGTGTCTGGACATCCCCAGGGCCCTCAGGGGCACTTTTGTTTGTGGCTTTGTCCTCTGGTGCATAGAATTTAGTTATCACATCTGTATTAGTCAGCCAAAGGGGTGCTAATGTGAAATACCAAAAATGGGTTGGTCTTTATAAAGGGTATTTATTTGGGGTAGAAGTCCACAGTTACCAGGCCATAAAGCATAAGTTTCTTCTCTCACCAAAGTCCATTGACACGTGTTGGAGCAAGACAACTGCCGACATTTGCCCAGGGTTCAGGCTTCTTGGGTTCCTCTCTTCCCGGGGCTGCAGTTCTCTCTGGGCTTAGCTCCTGTTTTCTCCACAAGGTCAGATGTAGGTGATCAGGCGAATGGCTCACTTCTCTTCTCCTGAGGCCTTCTCTCCAACATCAAAGCTGCTTCTCAAAGAGTGCTTCTACTCTGTTCTCTGCCTTGCCTTTTATATTCTATTCCCCACCCACCAAGGGGTGGGGCTCAATGCCCTAATCATAACCTAATCATGCCCAGATTAACAGATCAGTTTACAAGCATGATCCAATTATATTTTTGGAAATCATAATTACATCAAATTGGCCAACAGTTACAACATCATAGCTTATGACGCACTATCATCTGTCTGTACAAAGATCCTCCCCTTTTACTTTCACCTTCATTTACTATCCTCAGTGCCATTCTTCATCTCCCTATGGTCACCCACTATAATGTATTAGATATATAGATACTTAAACATTCACGTTTCCTTGAAAAGTAGAGCAGTGTTGTATGGCTTTGTGTATATAAATTTAAAACATAGTTTATATATATTAATTATATATTAATATTGCATTATTAATTTATTAACAATCACATGCTGTTTCTTATGTGCCCACTAAGCATTATGTTTTTGAGTTCTATTCATCTTGCTGGATAGAAATATAATTCATTACTTCTGACTTCTGCATCCAATCATATGCATATACCACAATTTATCTATCCATATTTTTAATACCTCCTAATTCTTACTACCAGAAACAATCCAGCAATGATGTTTCTCATACATTTTCACTTATGAACTTTATATGCATGCTTCATTTCACTGAGTACTGTCAGATTTCCTTCCAGGGTGACTGCACAAGTTTATATGCCCATCAGCAGTTAATAGAAGATCTTGTTTCTCTACATCTTTGCCAACATTCTTTTTTTTCAAATTTTGCCAATCTAATGGGTATAAGATGACATTTCATGGTTATAATATGGGTTGAACATCATTTCATATATTTGGTTGTATTTGTTTTCTCCTTCTTTGAATTCCTAATTATATTTTTTATTCATTTTTTGTTTTGGAGCCTGTGTTTATGACATTGATTTGCAGGTGTTTGTTGTATATGCTACATTTAATCCTTGTTGGTTTTAGATGTTGCTAAAACTCCTCCCAATCTGTGATATGCTTCCTTTAAGTTATCAAAGGTGTCCCCTATTGAAAATAAATCCTTCCTCCCTCCCTTCCTTCCTCCCTCCCTTTCTCCCTCCCTCTCTCTCTCTCTTCTTTCTTTCTCTTTCCCTCCCTCCTTCCCTCCCTCCCTCCATCCCTTCCTTCCTTCCATTTTTGTTGTGGGTTTACAGAAAAATCATGCACAAAATACAGAGTTCCCATATACTTCCCCACTCACACATTTTCCATCAGTGTGGTGCTTTCATTACAAATGATGAAGCAATATTATTAAACTACTACCTATAGTCCATAATTTATATTAGAGTTCACTGTTTGCATTGTACAGTCCAAGATTTTAAAAATTTTTATAGTAACATATACACCCCAAAATTTCCCCCTTTTAACCACATTCAATATATAATTCAGTGGCATAAATTACATTTACAATGTTGTGCCACCATCACTACCATCCATTACCAAAACCTTTCCATCACCCCAAACAAAAACTTGTACCAATTAAGCATTAACTCCCCATTACCTACCCTGCTCTGGTCCCTGGTAATATATATTCTAGTTTCTGACTGTATGAATTTGCTTATTCTAATTATTCATATCAGTGAGATTATATAATATTTGTCCTTTTCTGTCTGGGTTATTTCACTCAATATGATGTCTTCAAGGTTCACCCATGTTCTCACATGGATCAGAACTTCCTTCCTTTTAGGGCTGAATAATATTCCATTATATGTATAAAGCACATTTTGTTTATCCTTTCATCTGTTGATGGACACCTGGGTTGTTTCTATCTCTTGGCACCTGTGAATAATACCTCTATGAATCTCAGTGTACAAATATCAGTTTGAGTCCCTGTTTTCAAGTCTTTGGAGTATATCCCTAGAAATGGGATTGCTGGGTCACATGGTAATTCTATACTTAACTTTATGAGGAGACACCAAACTTTTTATCACAGTGGCTGCACCATTTTACTTTCCCACCAACAATGAACAAGTGTTCCTCTTTCTCCACATTCTCTGCAACACTTCCTATTTTCCATTTTTTAAATAGTAGCCATTCTAGTAGGTGTGAAACGATAATTTGTGGTTTTGATTTGCATTTCCCTAATGGCTAATGATGTTGGGATATATCATTTGATACATATTCTTTGGAGAAATGCCTACCCAAGTCTTTTGCCCATTTTTTAATTAGGTTGTCTTTTTGTTGTTGAGTTGTAGGATTTCCTTATATATTCTGGATATTAAGCCTTTATTGGATACATGGTTTCCAAATATTTTCTCATATTTTGTAGGCTGTCTTTTTCCTTTCATTATGAAGCCCTTTGATGCACAAAAGTTTTTAATTTTGATGAGGTCTTCTTTATCTATATTTTCTCTTCTTATATATAAGATTTTGGTTATAACTGAAATAACATCATATTTTAGTGCAGAATGGATGTTGTTTATATAGAAAATTAAAGTCGGATCCAACACTACCATGTATAAAAAATTATATACCAAATGGATGAAAGCCTTATAAGTGAAAGATGAAACAATAAATATAATAGAATAAAACATGAAGGGTATTTTTGTGATTTCAAGTAGAAGAATTTCAAAAAGAGTTCACAAAGAGGAAACCAAAAGAGAAAATCTGATGGATTTCACTACATCAAAATGAAGGGTTTAAACCTTCTATCAAAGAAAAGCCCAGGACCAGAGGGTTTCACTCATGAATTTTAGCAAACATTCCAAGAATTAATAACAACCCTGCTCATACTCTTCCAAAAATTTAAGGAGGAGGGAGCACTTCATAACTCATTCTATGAAACCAACATCACCTTCATACCAAAGCCAGGTAAAAACAACACACACACAAAAAAAATCACAGACAAATATCCCTTATGAATATAGATGCAAAAATCTTTAACAAAATGCTAGCAATCTGAATCCAAGAACACACTAAAAGAATTATATACCATATTCAAGTGGGATTGATTCCAGATATGCAAGAGTGGTTCAACATAAGAAAATCAATTAATGTAATACATTAATTATACAAAGGGGGAAAAATTCACATGGTTATCTCAATTGATGCAGAAAAAGCATCTGACAAAATCCAGTACCCCGTCTTGATAAAAACGCTTAGAAAATTAGGAATTGAAAGAAATTTTCTCAGCATGATAAAGGGCATAAATGAAAAACCCACAACTAACATCATACTCAATGGTGAAAAACTGAAAACTTTCCCTCTAAGAACAGGAATAAGACAAGGATGCCCATTGTAACCACTATTATTCAACACTGTACTAGAAATTCTAGCCAAAGCAATTCGGCAAGAGAAAGAAATAAAAGGCATCCAAATTAGAAAGAAGAACTATAACTTTCTCTACTTGTTAGTGATATGATCCTATGTATAAAAAATCTAGAAAATCCACAACAAAGCTACTAGAACTCATAAATAAACTCAGCAGAGTGTAAGGATACAAAGTCGACATGCAAAAATCAGTAATGTTTCTATTCACTATTAATGAACAATCTGAAGAGGAAATTTAAAAAAATTCCATTTATAATAGCAATGAAAAGATCAAATATCTAAGAATAAATTTAACCAAGGATTTGTATACAGAAAACTAAAAAACATTGCTAAAAGAAATCAAACAAGACCTAAATAAATAGAAGGACATTGTAAGACTAAATATTAAGAACTCCAGAAATATTTACCTAATTAAGGAAGTATGTGTTTACATTTCAAAGGAAAATGAGGCCCAGGAACTTGGAGGCACACAGTGCTTATCTGGTTCCAGGAGAGATGTAGTTATAATCCAAAAGTATAGAGAGAAGCCAGGATCCTTTCCATCTAGTTTCCAAGGAGAAAAGGTTTTTTCTCACTTCATTTGCCTCCTTCCTGTTTTTTAAGTTACCCAAAATCCATTTTTCTCTATCACTCACTTATGGAATATCCAGACACTAACACAGGAGGTTTTTCAATCTGGGTTTCATAGTACCACCCTAGGGGTAAGAATTGGTGCAAGGGAGGACCACATCATTACTTACTGCAAGGTAATTACTATGAAATATTTCTGGTCCAGAACACCTCACTTGTGCATTAATGATAAAATTAATAAAGATGAGTATCAAAAGCCCAACAATATGGTAAATGCATGTTTAACATTTTAAGAAACTACCAAACTATTTTCCAAGGTGACTGCACAATTTTACCTTTCCACCAGTAATGCTGAGAATTCCAATTGTCCCACATGTTCATCAACAGTTGGTATGTTCAGTCTTTTCCATTTTAGACATCCGAATTGGCATGTAGTAAACATTCATTGTAGTTTTAATTTGCATTTTCCTAAACACTGGTGATATTGAACACCTTTTTCATGTGCTTATTTGCCTTCTGTAATTTTTTCTTTAATGAAATGTCTATATTCTCATTTTTCACTGGGTTATATATTTTGTTTTTATTGAGTTTTAGTAGTTTTAAAATAATCCAATTAATTATTAGCTATGTGATCTGCAAATATTTTCCCACATTCTGTGGTTTGCTGTTATATTTTCTTAACAATGTCTTTCAAAGAGTAGAAGTTCATAATGTTGATGAAGATCAACTTATCACTTTTTCTCTTAGGCTTTATGAATTTTTCGTTTACCTAACCTTTATGTCTCTGGTCCTAACTCATGACCAGAGACATTAAGGTTTTGAGTTTATTTTGTATATCGTGCAAGGTATTGATCAAAGTAAAATTTTTGCTTATGGATATAAAATTGTTTCATCCCCATTTGTTGAAAAGATTATTTCTAGACTATTCTGTTCAATTAATCTGCTTGTGTAGCTTTTTTTTAAAAAAACAATTTATTGAAGTATAACATTCTTACATGAACATACATAAACTGTAAGTGTTCAGTAAACATGATCTTACAAAACAAACATGCATAACATCATACAGGGCTCCCACACATCACCCCCCCACAAACATCCTGCCTTGTTGTGAACCATTTGTTAACAAATCATGAAAGAACATCGTCAAAGTATTACTATTAACTATAGTCCAAATCTTCCTCTCCTATACATTTTTTTAAGGATTTATTTATTTACTTTTATCCATTTCCC
>JAQZBX010070241.1:0-15452 GCA_029593785.1 Cabassous unicinctus
ACTGTTTCTTGATCCTTGGGTCAAGCTAGGAAAGGAAAGGAAAGGAAGAAGAAGAAAGTAACATTTATTGAGGACTTTTTATATACCATCATATATTAATTTCCCAGGGCTGCTGTAACAGGTTAGCATACAGTTGGTGACTCGAATCAACAGAAGTTTATTCTCTAAGTGCTGGAGGTCAGATGTCCAAAATCAAGGTGTTGGCAGAACTTTGCTCCCTCTGCAGGCTCTAGGGGATAATCTGTTCCTTACCTCTTTTAGATTCTGATGGCTGTCGGCATTCCTTAGCTTGTGGCTACTTCATTCCCATCTCCACCTCTGTTTTCACATGGCCTTCTCTGTGTGTTTTATCTTCTCCCCTTCTGTCTCTTATAGTATTTAGGGCCCACCTGGGTAATCCTGGAAGATCATATCACAAAATCCTTAACTACATTTGCAACAACCATTTTTCCAATTAAGGTCACATTCATAGGTTGGACATAGACTTTTATGGGCTAACATTCAACCTACTACACCAGGTATTTTACACAAAGTTTCTAATTTAGTCTTTATAACAACTCTATAATATCTCCCTTCTATGGATAAAGAAACTTAAAAAGGGAGGCTGACTACCTTACCTTACGTTAGAGGCAGAGCCAGGATTAAAATATTGGTATTTATGACTTAGGGGCCCTACTGCTCCTTACCCCTGCACTGAGTTAAGCAAACTGTTTAAAACTTTTGAGAAAATAACATCTCACTTTAGGACATGGGCTCCCCAACATGAGGGTTACATATGAGAATGAAAAAAAGACTCAAGCTTGTGTGGTTTTTTTTCATAAGATACCAGCTGTACAAGGAATATAATCAACTTTAAAACTGACAGTTTTATGTTCTTACGTTTGCATGTGTATTCACAAGGAGGACATTCACTTCTAATATTTAACTTACAGCTGGTAGGAAAAATCTTTGAACTATTCTCAAGATTTGTGCCAAATATATATATTTTTGTTTATTCTTAAAAATTTCTGTTCTTCTCGTGCCAAATATTTTAAGAGTCAAAGGCAGACAAAAATTGTCATTTTCCTCAGCAGATATTTCTCTCTTGCATTATTGCCTAGTTTATTCATATTTGTCTTAGAACAAAGGTGTTTCAACAAAACTGGGTTTTGTTTTTTACCAGGAAGCTCTCATTTCCCATCATTCGTATTAAAAAACAAAATGAAAACAGTGTATACAGTCTTTGGTTTAATCCCCTTGATTGTTCCTCTCCTGTACAGATATGTTTTAATCAGAATGTCAAAATTCTACTCTTCTCACCTTAGCTGGGGAATTCTGAAAACAAAACAAAACAAAACACTGGATTTTCAATCAGGAGTTTGAGATAGATTTCTGCCACGTATTAGCTGTGTGACTTGGGCAAATAAGTTCAACTCTTCGAGTCTGTTTTCTCATCTGTTAAATGAAGTTAATTATATCCATCTCACAGGTTTTTCATGAGAATGAAATAAGACATTACATTTAGATCAGTTTGGATTGTATGCACTTAATCAATATACAAGTTTCTTCCTCCCTGCTCTTCCTTCTTTTCTTCATTTGGTTAGGGTTTTCCTCTGTTCTGTCTCTTTTATTGCGCTTTCCTTGTTGGCAAAGCAACTTTTTCCCAAGCTGTTTTGAATTGTAGAACAATCCTTGTTATTTAGCCTGGGTTTCTTTATTTTTTAGAAATGTCAGCCCTTTTCTTTTGACTCTCTGCCTTCTAAATTTTCTGTGCTGGCATCTTTATAGTTTAACTAACTCTCAAATGTGTTTCTGGGATAAAGTTTGTATGTAAACAGCAGGCAATTTAAATCACTGAGTATCTGTTTCACTGGAGGAAGGGGAATGGGGCAAAGGAGAGTTAGAAGGAACAGTGAATGCCTTTTAGTCTCTTTTTCCAACATTTTGAGTCAAACTCTTCTGTTGCCATTCTGGTTTAAAATGCTCTTACAAGGGAGTATTAGGATGATTCAATTTTACCCTTTTGGAAAATGCTTAGCTTATCTTTATCCCACTTTGGATGGAAAGAGCTGGGAAAGGAAAGTGAACTTTTTTCCTCTCTAGGCAAGACAACTTTGGATTCTCCCATAGGGGAACAAGGCCACCGTGGAGGTGTTCTGTGCTGGTAGGAGTGGGGCATGATGGGAGAGTGTTAAGCCCTAACCCTTTGAGAAGGAGAAGTGACCTCCAGATTTGAACTGTCTGAAATTAGGGACACCTATCTCATCTTAGGATTCTCTATAAATTCTATCCTTAAGAGAAACCGGACATTCAGAGAAATGTATGATTGCTCCAGAATTGCTTTGGACACACTAAGGATTACTTTGGACACTTATAGAATTGTGTTAACTGGCCCTAAGTGTAATCAGCATAGAAGGTGACATACATGGTAAGACAATGTGACTGGAGAAGCGCGTTGGAGGTAGACCTGGATTTAGTACCACAACTGCAGCTCAGAAGCTAGGTGGTTTGGTCTCTCCGGTTCCCTGTCTATAAACGGTGGTGATGATGCCCCTCCTACCTATGTAAGGTATTTGTTATGTGGGTCGAGTCCCAGAAGTTTGCATGGTATTCGAATCTTCATAAGCTAGCTCCAAACCACCTTTAAAGTGTCACCTCTGATTTATCCTTTTATTTATGATCTAAACACACAGTTCTACTTGCCTATCTTCAAACACACCCTGTGACTGACATCTTCAAGCCTCTGCTTGTAGAGTTCCTTAAGCAATCACTGTCCTTGGCGCCAGTCTTCCCCTCCAGTGACGTTTTCTTCCATCTCCCCCACACTTGCCCAGTCTGAAGCAATTGCTTCTTCAGCAACAATGCCACGTTTCCTAGTGGGACCTAAAATATGCACATTTTGATTCAGCCTCAAATCCAAGACACATATCTGTTTCCTTTGTAGGACTGTAAATTTCTTGAAGGGAGGAATGATGTCCTGTCCCCTTTTTCCCCTTTACCCGCCCCCCCCCATTGCTTAATAAAGACCTGCTGGCTTAAAATCAGATCAAATGAAATAGTGTACATATTAAATAGACTGTAAACGGTAAAGCAGAAGACAAATGTATTATGATTACTAGACAATATGATATGAGGGGTCACCAAAAGGGCCACCTGACTAAAATTAGCTGTTACTAGACTGCCACAGTGTCCCTGACTTCTGCTACTAGGTGCACCCCTTAAAACCTTCTGGAGATCTATCTTTTAATGGATGAGCTACATTTTTCCTGGGATGGAGAGTGTATTATTATCATTAATTGTCTCCAAGCTAGGAGCCTATCTCAGGGAAGGGAGGTAAGGAAGGTGAAGTTTGAAATTAGAAATAATAGAGAAATGTCCAAAATAAATGGATCTCCTTGGCCTTCAGTGGCATCCTGATTAGGCAGGCACCCGTTCCGGTTCTGGGGTGCTTTACCAGTTGTAAATGATTTTTGAATATTACCCGTTTGTGGCCATTTACGACATTATGTCAATTCCACAAAGAGGCGGGGATTGAACTTGGTGCTTCATTCTCTTTCATCTTCAGCTCCTTCTCGGGGCTCCCTGTGGAGTCGCTTTGTTACTATAACAATTTTGGTTCTGATGGTGTGATTGCTAATCAAAAGCTTTTATGTATGCTGAAAATTTAGCATGCAGTCAAAGCCTACTGGGAAAACCATAAGGGGCTGGAATCCTCATAAACTGGATCTCTACAACTACACTCTTTCCGGCTTCAGAGCTGACCAGAAGCTACACTGGGCAGTCAGAAACAGACCAAGAGTAGGCTTTCTTTCATCACAACCGGGAAGAGAAAACATCCTTATTCCATGCTTAGGATAATTCAAGGATTTGCATTGGCTTAGTGATTGGAGCACAGGACAGAATTTGTCTTTACATATAAATAAAATTCACTTCCTATAATTCTCTGTGGCCTAGGGAAATTGTGACTGCCCTCTTCCAATCTTTTCTTTCTTAAGCCCAATATTATATTTCCCCTCTCTACTGAGCAGCAAACCAAATTCATCATGCTGTCCAGTTTTCTCCATCGTTCTCCCTTCCACAGCTTCCCTAACAAAAGACTTTTTATTTTAACTTTTAAAAAAATGTAGTACATCTAGGTTGTTTGAAAATTAGATTTTTGTATGAAATCAGTTCTAGTCATTTTCTTTTATTTCTTTTAAAATCGTTGCATGCTATTTCTTGGTTGAAAATATTCTTCTATTTCCCCAAAAAATGTGCAAACTAAGAATAGAGGGAAGCGGCTGTGGCTCAATTGGATGGGCGACTGTTTACCATGTGGGAGGCTCCGGGTTCGATTCCTGGGGCCTCCTGGTGGAGGCAGGCCGGCCTGCATGGCGCAGCGAGTTGGTGCGGCAAGATGACGCAGCAACAGGAGACAAGCAGACACAAAGCAAATAGACACAGTGAGCACAAGCAGCAAGGGGGGATAAATAAATAAATAAATCTTTAAAAAAATAAAAAGAATAGATATACTGTCTGATCCTAATGCTTTGCTTACTCAGAAACCAGCAGTATAAAAATGCTATTACTATTGACATAGGCATAGATTTTATTTCCTTCACTTTGATTCCTTTAATGCATGGTGCATGGCATTTGCTAGATCATGGCAGAGTTAATTAAGTTTTGGGCTTTTAGCCTAAATCACGTTGCCTGCTTCTTAGGTGTTGCTAAAATCACTTTTTTTTCTTATTTTATATCTCTATAGCAATTTTAGACCACATAAAAACAATCACCAAAGTTAATATCACTATAAATAATAACCAGATTTTAAAATTACATTTTAATTTAAAGAAATAAAAAACTATATGAATTATATATTTTCTATAGTGTCAACCTCTCTCTGAGAAGATTATTGTAGATATTCAACAAGCAAAATAAATATACATATGAAAATAGTAGAGAAAATATAGCATAAGGCCATATTCACTTGAAAATGCAGAGAGAATTTAAGATGACAATGTTAATTACTCAACTTAGAGTATGGCAAGATATTACAAATCCAATCCTGTTAACATTAACGTGAGGACCTTGTGGATATCAGTTTAGGGATGGCAGATGGTATCTTTTCAAACTATTTTCCTGTGGCATTATTTGATGTTATTTTGGAGCCAGTGTCACTTGCAGCTCCTTTTTCTCTCTCTGTGGTCTCCCATGCACCAAGTAACACACTGTGGCAGACACTCTATTTTGTCTCACTTAACTCTTGCTTCAGCTCCTTCTACTTTGCCTTTTCCTACTACCTAGGTGGGAAAACTAAAGATTGCATGTCCCTAACCCCTTGCTGCAAGGCTTCCACATGTTCTCTTTGTCCTGCCAAGAAGTTGCCCTTCCATGAGAGCGGAAGGTGGATATGAATCATGAAGACACGGCTGTGAGTGGGGAGATTGAGTCTTCTGGATACATGGTGGCAGGCAGTGATTATCCTGGATTATCCAAGTGGGCCCAATCTAATCACAAGTCCTTAAAATCTGAGAACCTTTTCCCACTGGATTAGAGAGATGACATAGAAGAGCGAGAAGGAGACCTTCCAGGCATGAGAGGAACTCCATCCCCCTCCCTTCCTTGGCTCCTGCAAGCTGCTAAAGGCAAGATTCAGCTTTCCCTCTGGACCCTCCAAATAGGAATGCTGCCTTAATGAGACCAATTTTAGTCCAGTGAAACCTGTAAAGAATTTCTATTTCCAGAACTGTAAAATTAATGTGTCATTTAAGCCAGTAAATGTGTGGTAATTTGTTACGGCAGCAATAGGAGGCTAGTATAGCTGTATTGGAGTTTATAGCATACAGTTTCCAAATTGTTGGTGCTGGGTGTCAGATCGTGGTGGTAGAGTGTTTCTTCTTACCCAAACAGTGGAAATGCTGCACAAAACTAACTCGACTGTCTTTATTTCACTTCTTGGTAAGTGCGCTTTCTATTAACATTCTGTACTCTCAGTTACTCATGGTTGAGGAAGGACTGAGAGGAAAACGGGTCTGCCCTATCTTTTCCTTTCTGTGTCATTATTACAGGGAAGTAACACAAGTAAGACAGGCTTTGATAGGGTTCCTTGGTCATTGGGGACTTGCTCCTGCATTAAAAGCAAATTCTAGTTCGAAGGGATAGTGTGGCCGAATCCCTACTTACTCAGTTGTAGAAGAAACGTACTTACCTTGCACTGACTGAGTTTTTTTTTTTTTTTTCTTTGTAGTTACAGTGCTTTTATTATCTTAAGATAACCTCCTGGTGTTCGTCCAAGACTAAACAATAGATTAATGGAATGGCTAGACTCTTGCTGAACTCCCAGGCATTGGCCAACCACTGGGGTGTGCACAAAATGCAGCCAGGATTGGAGAAATGCATGTTGGGGATTGAGTCATGTCCCCCACAAAAGACATGTTCGAGTTCTAACCCCGAGTCCTGTGGGTTTACACATTTGTAAATCGTGTATTTGAATATAGAACTCATTTGTACATAGAACCATTGACGTTCCTATTTGGATGAGGGCAAATTGAATGAGAAGTGAGATAATGTGTTTTCCAAATTCTCTTCTATTAAGTGGCCTTAATCCATATGGCTGAAGTCTTAATAAGCAAAGGAAGTTCAGACACAGTCAGTTAGTAGAAACCAGAGGGAAACACAAGGAGACAGATTACCATGTGATGGAGGGTTGTCAGAAAGCCATCACAAGAACGCTGCAGATTTTGGAGAATACATGGCCTGCTGCCAACATCTTGACTTTGGACTTACAGCCTCCAAAACTATGAGACAATAAATTGCAGTTGTTTAAGCCAGCCAGTCTGTGGCCTTTGTCACAGCACCCCTGGCAAACCAAGACAATGCATTTCTCGCCTATCTCCTCTGCTCATGCGCATTGTATAGGATGTCACTTACAAAACATAAGTTCAAAGATAAAATTATTAAGACTTTCAAGAGGGTGAGAGTGGAGCATTGAACCCAGTGTGGGGCTCTTCTGGGTGTAGGACTCTGTAACTGCACAGGTTGCATGGCCCTCCTGGATATTTTCCTGCTAGGTTATTTTCAGTTGTGCAGCATCCAGTCCTGGCTCTTTGCCTTCTTGGAGTTTTGAGAGTTACTTAATGCCTTTTTATAAATTCTTTCTGTTTAAAAATAACTAGAGTGGATTCTGCTATTTGCCACTGAGAATCATGACCTAGGTTAACTTGAGATATGTTATTCTGTCATGTTTGAGAAACATACTGTAGCAAATTTGGAGGATATTTCAGATGCCCACTACTTCTAAATACAATATATCTGTACAAGAAATGGGAGATGCTCAGCAAATATTCTGAATTGTGAATAAATTAATGACTGTGGTTGAAAGTCTTAGAACTTTTCGCAGGAATTGTTGTGGCAATACAATAAACAAAGTAGTCATTTTAATGCTTTGGGAAACAAGCTGGCAAAAAAATTGCAATAAACATTTCAAATGAACAGTTAATAGATTTGTAATACAAAGAAATAAGGGAAATCAATGAAGAAATCAAAAGCTTAATAAATGAGCAGAGGAGATGAACAATTTTTAAAAGAGGAAATATAAGTGCTAGTAAACATGAAAATGTTCAGCTGCACCAGAAATAAAACATGAAAATTTTACCAATTAAACACTGTGCGTTTTCTTTCCCATTTATTCAACTAAGTGCAATTTCCCTTGTCAAATTTTGCACTTCTACATTTAATTAAGAACATTCTATCTTTCCATCAAGTTTTATTTAATAATATATTTTACCATGTACAGTTTTTAAATTGTCTTCAGTTTAACTCTTTGTTGACTATGCCTACTTATAATTTTCATTATGGATTGGATAATGGGCTTGTTTATATATTTTTCCAAAAATTTTATTTAAATATAAAAAAGAATAAAGAAACAAAAAGAAACCTATCATCACACCATGAAGACCACTCCTGCCGACATTTTAAAAATGTAATATATGTACTTAGTTGGAAAACTTAAATACACAGAGATATAAAATAAATGTAAAATTCTCACTTTCCAAACTTCCTCTGTTCATCTCTTCAAAGATGATCACTTACAGTTTCTTTTGGATCATCCAAAAATGCCTGAACAGAAATTAAAATTTTTTTCTTAATTCATGTTATTAGGCAATTGTGAACAATCGTGTGAGCCACAGTGGCAAAGAGAGATGAAAAACATGATTTTTCAGAGAGAAACTTACAGACAGAGACTTGAGACTCACCTAGTTAGAGCTTCATAATTCACAATGGAATCTAAATGTTTTCAGGTTCATTCAGATCTGTGTATTCTCTGTCACAATTGGTAAATAACAATATTTTTTTCAAACCTGAGATTTTAAAATGTGGAAGGGACTGAGATCCCTTAAAATCCAGTATCTTTTGATTCTGAGGTTACTCTTCTAGGATGCTATCCTGGGGAAATATTTAGAAATGCAGATAGAGGCTTAGGAATAAAGATGCTTATTGCAGTGTTATAAGTAGAAAATACCCTAAATGTCCAACTTGGATAGTTAATATAAGGCATATCCTTATGAGGAAATATTATGCAACCATGAAAATGTTTGTGAAGAATATTTAATAACCTACCTAATGATATGATTCTGAAGCAAAACAAAGGTAGGATATAAAATTTATATCACGTATGATCTCAAATATGTAGAGAACACAGACAAAAAACTAGAATAAATTGTGCCGATATGCTAACAGTAATTATTTCTGAGATGTGCGATAATGTGTTTTCCAAATTCTCTTCTATACAAAGTGGAATGATAGTCATCATCAATACTTAATTAAAATCAATATTTAACTTAAAAAAGATTTCCTATCACAACATTTCTCTGAAATCCAAATCAGTTACCAATGATCACGACAATAGATGGACTAACGCTCAGGGCTGATGTAGGTGCTTCAGAAACCTGTTGCTCAGGTTCGCCTGGGCTTGAAGAGGCCATTAAAAGTTGGCTGAGTAGAAAGCAGTTAAGTTACACAATAAAAATTCAGGTCAGATGCTGATATATCAAGCTGTTTTTCTGAAATACTGGATCTTTAATTCAAAATGTAAGCAATAATAAAAACGAGCATAAATAGTCTATCAATCAACCACAGCACTTCAGAATTCAATCACTATCACCTGTGTCTGGGGACTAAGCCTGAACTAAAAAAGCACATTTCCTTAAGTTTTAAGAGGTTCAGTAGACACTGAGGAAGACACCACTTGCTTGTCTATGCCCAGACTATGAACAAGCAGGAGATTAGGGAGATCAAAAGCTTCAAAGTTTGATGAGGAAGAAAGCTTTCTGTCTAGCTAGGGGTGAATAGCTATATCCAGTAAGAGTACTTTAAAAAGAGGTTTTAAAAAGTATAGAGCAAGCACAAACCGAAAGTTTACCACCTATATGCAAATAATCAAAGCACAGCTTTCCCCCCTCACTCAAACACTTTCAGTGTAAAGAAATGAGTTTTCTTCATTTTCCTCGGTAAAGGTAAATGAAAACCACTAGTCTACTGTGGTTTCCTTGTGTTCTACTAATTTCCTCAAACGAGCAGAAAGGGAGAGGGAATAGCTGAGTAGCTGAAGAAACTCTACCAAACAGATTTCTTTTTCTTATTTAAGTTCTGATTTCTGGGAAGGACTTGTGTTTATGTTAAGGTCTATTTTCAGACATGAGTCCATTTGTAAATGGGCTCGTTGTGCTGCAAAATAATATATAGGACTCTCACAGTGCAAGAGAATGTTGATCCAAGGTTTGAAAAGAAGGTAGTTAATTTTTTTAAAAAAAAGCAACCAGCTATTCTTGTTTTGAAAAAGTAGATTTATAATTTCTCAAACTTTTTGACTGACTCGAAGTCTAAATATCATTTTTTAAAAAAAGTTAATCACTATTTTAATTGCCCTTTACTGAAATTGATAGTAGAATAAATTAACTTAGTTTAAAAAAAATTTCCTAATTCATGGACATGTTCATGCCTGGAGAAGTTTGGGACCCTTAGCAGACAGAGTTACACTTAGTTACTGAACCCTCATTACGTGTACAGATTGTACTTAGTGGATTAAAGAGCAGGATGGCAAATACCAAGAAGACAGAGAAATATGGTGTGTACTCCACTCACAAGTTCCCTTGTAGATGTGTAGATGAAATTTGTCTAAGTTTATAGGGCACCTTAGGTAGTCACGTTAAATATTTATTTCCGAGAGTTCTGCATGTGGCATAATAACAACAAAGCCTCCATATTATTATTATTATTATTATTATTTTTAAACCAAATACATAACTGTTCAACAATGTGCTGGCTGTGTTCGTATGTTATTTAACTTTTACAACTTCCCTGCAAGTTTGGAATTATTCGCCCCAAAATCCATACTGTTTTTCACCAGGCTTAGTAAGCTGGCTTGAAGGGATCAGAATAAGAGGGTTGGGAAGGGTAGTATCTCCTCCACTGCTTTAGAAAATAAGATAATGTGCCTTGAAAGACAAAGGAAAGATTAGTTATAAAATGCTGTATTTAATTTAATTCGACAAGAGTGTAATATTGGGACAGATTTAGAGTAGGAATGAGATGTGTTGAGATTCAGGGAAGTGTTAGCTTTCCTGATTTTGCTACACATTTAGTTACAGTTATACCAGGTGTGCACGTCCCATTGTGATGACATCTCACAGTCTGGGAAAAGGCAGGTAATGGACTAGAGGTCTGAGGGTTTGAACTATATTTTGAACCCTAACTTCATTCTTTCCTAGTCACATCTCTGATTTTCCCACTCCCCTGATCTTTAAAGGGTCATACGTATTATTGATGCTTATTTTATTTTTTGTACTTTTAGTTCCATTCTCTCACCACCTAAGTTCAGGCCTTCATCACCTCATTCCTGATCCCCTCTAAAACCTCCTAATGGATTTTCTTTTTTTTCAGACTCTTTTCTATGCTCATTCAGTCCCAACCCATAACACAATCTAATTAATTTCTCTAAAACACTTCTTTGATCATGAAACTACTCTGACCTCAAAATGTTAATAAATTCTCTGGCCTTGTTGGATAAAACCAAACTTTTATAGCATTACATTCAAAGTGGTATTGGCCTTTGCTTTCAGCTTACTTGCCTTTGCCCTGTGCAAATTCTTGTCTCTAGCCAGGCAATTTGCAAGAAATCCCTTGACTTTATTGCCACAAACTTTTTTAAAAAAAATTTTATTAGAGAAGTTGTGGGCTTACAGAACAATCAGGCATAAAATACAAGATTCCCATATACTACCCGATTAAGACCTTGCGTTGGTGTGGTACATTTATTACAAGTGGTGAAAGCAGATTTTCCTAATTGTACTATTAACTGTAGTCCATGGTTTAACTTAGGGTTCACTATTTGTGTAGTGTAGTTTCATGCATTTTGTTTTATTTTTTTTTGCATTCAAACTTTTGTTCATACTGTTTCATGTGGCAACAATCTTTTCTCTTTTCCTCTTAATAACATCTATCAGACTACATTTTCAAGGCCAACCTAAAATTTACCTCAAGTGTCCCCTTAAGGCTTAGGTGTTTAAATGATACAACTTGGAAAGAGTTCCACTGGGTCAACAACCACACTCAGAGTCGAGCCACAGGTAACCTGTCCCAACGTCAGTGGCCTCAGGAGGAACAGAAGAGACGTTATAGTAGGAAAGTATTGGTGGGAAGAATTGAGAAAGGACAGAGGGCAGTTATGTGGGGAAAAAATGAGGATGGAAAGTTCTTGTGAGATTAGAGATAAGAAGCTGGGGAAGAATTGGGAATGGGTTTGAGGTAAGGGAAAATAAAGGAGCCATAAGGAAGGAGTGGGGGCTACAGATATGGGTATAACCAGGATTCTCGTTTTTTAACAAATTGTCTTGGATAACACAGAATTAGTTGCTACCCAATCCCAACGATAATTGTGAGTGATAGGGAGTACCCATTTGATGATGTGGTGTGAATTTTCCAAGGAAAGGATTATTCTGAAGTCTAAAAGAGTCCAGAATTCCTTTAAAAATTGGAGGTTTTAAGCAGAATACATACCACCCTTCTTGGAATTGTATAATAAAAATTTCTACTTAGGCTTGTTATTCCATCCACTTGGGGAATCCTAACCACTTTATAGTCCATGCCACCTTTCACAAACCTTACAGGGGAGACTTTGATCAAATCCTACAGAGTTTGACCTTATCATTAGAAGCATTTTACAGCATATACATTTCACATGCCATGTGTTAGTCACAGTCTGTCTCCAGGATTACAAGTCCTGGAGTCTTGGTTTATAATTTTGAACTTTCGGGACCACATGTAATATCAAGGACATAGCATTTGTGATTAAACAATATATTGGAAGAAACTCATGGTAATGGCATTTGGCTAGAGTTGAAAGCTTAGCTTTTAATGTTCATGGAGATCTGAAAGAACCTTGGTTTTGTTTTCTCCAAAGATCCTTCTCAGTTAACTGTATAATATCCAATTATGCATCTTACAAAAATGAAGGGTTGAGAAAACCCAGCTACTATAGGAATCTTTGACTCTAGAGAATATGCTTTTTCAAAACCAGTGCTTATACAACCAAACTCTTCCCTCTGGGATTTAGTTGCTCATCATTTCTTTTGAGTTTGCCTTGTAAAGCCACAGACCCATTAGAGTAAAATGCTACAGTTTAAAATGTTTTAAGTCTAGTATTGTAGCTGATTTTGTTCATTTGATCAGGCAAAAAAGTCCCACAAATATATATATATTTTTCCTGAAGACTTAAATGAACTGGAAGCTTAATATTTAGTTTTTAAGATTGTAGCAGTTTCAGCACATCGTTTTTATAGGTGTGGGCATCATAAATGACCGAAATATTTTGAGCTTAAAGATGGTTAAAAACTACAATTACCATTTACTGCAAGTAAACAGAGGTACCACAAAGAGTGCTTTATTTAGTCTGATTCTTCTTTGTGGTGAGGGGAATGGGAGGCCATCCTTCCAGCCATGGCTCCTAAACAAATTTGCTATGGCTGCAGGTGTCATGTTCATATAAGAAGATGTAAGTCATATGTCTGGTTTTGCAGAAATACTAGGGTTCAAGGAGTTTATAGTTTCCCCTAATTTGTTAAAGACATCATAAAGATAATGCTTTCCTTAGGTCAAATGCAAGAATTGGGTTCACTTCTCTCTTATTGGGAAAATTATAGTAAGTAAAATTTTCCATTGAGTGAGTCATAAGTTAAGGACTTATTATTGGCTTAATCAGGCATGTAGAAGCCTGCATTTCAATCTTCTAGATCAGGAATTCTCAACTTCAGCACTATTGACATTCTGGATCTGATGACTCTTTGTTGTGTCCTGTGCACTGTAGGATGTTTAGCAGCATCCCTGTCTTCTACTCACTAGATGCCAGAAGTATATCCACTCCCAGCTATGACAACAAAAAAATCTCTCCAGACATTGTTAAATGTCCAGGGTGGGGGAAAGGAGGGGAAATTTGAGAACCACAGTTCTAGAGTTCATTTATATTTGGATATCAATTTACCAAAGCCTACTTTTAGCGGCCTGTGATGGTTAAGTTCACTTGTCAACTTGGCTAGGTTGCACTGTCCAGTTGTTTGGTCAAGCAAGCACTGGCCTGATTATTATTGTGAAGATATTTATTGGATTTAAATCATTAGTCAGTTCCTTGTATCTGTGACTCATTATATCTACAATCAGCAAAGGAGATTGCCTTCAGCAATGAGGGAAGTCTCATCCAATCAGTCCAAGACCTTAAAGGTAGAATCAAAAATTTCAGCAGCCAGAAAGAAAAATTTCTATCTCGACTTCAGTCATCTGCTTCTCTTCTCGACTTCAAAGGAATTCATGGAAACCTTCATCAGAGTTCCCAGCTTGCAACCTGCACTACAGAATTTGGACTTTGCCAATGCTCATGATTGTGAGAGTCAATTCCTATAATAAATCTCTAATACTTATCAACATTGATATATCCTGTGAGTTCTGTTTCTCTGATGAACCCTGACAATTATAAGGCCTCAGAAGTCTCAGTGAACTTCCTTAAATTTTAATAGGGGCCAGGGAGTGGGATGTACTGATGAACAAAACAATAACTTTCTTTTCATGGGAGTGGGCCATACCTATGTCAGTGCTCTGAGCAGACACAAAAGGAATTGTCATGACTTCTAGAATGGACCCTGGGAGCCATGCTCCCATCTGGGGCAGACCTCGAGGCACTCACTTCTTTTGCAAGAGTTTGAGGAACCCAGGATGGCCACATTTCCCAAAAGGCCCAGTACACTTTTATATGGATACATCTTTTACCTTCAAGTATAAATCCCTGTAAAAAAAATTCAGCGATACTTACGATGGGAAATAGGAGATGGCAAAAACGTATTGCCACTTCCTATTCCCCTCCCCACGAGAAACACCACTCTTTGATGCTGAGTCTGTTGTCAGCCTGGAAACCTTTCTCAACATAGGATACCAGGCATCCACTACCAATATTTTGGAATTAGCACCCAATTAAGACCTATGTGACCCTTGCTTTTAAACTGCCATCAGTTATTTTAATGACAGGGGTAGGCAGTGATGACATATGTTGTCGGAAATATAACCTGTAAACAAAGCATCAAAGTCTAGAGTGGAAAAATACTTGCAAAAACTGCTAAAAAAAGTGCCTATGTCACAACTGTAAATCAAGACTGATTTGATTTGTTTCTTTAACACTTATGACATGGAGATTTCTTCACCCAAGGTCAAATACTCAATTAGGTTAGGTGAGAAATCCTGAAATGTTGGAGATATTGTGGATAGTAAAGGGTAGTAAAAGGCCTGAACTTACCTCTGGTGTATCATGGCAGCCCACCAGGAGTCACTTTTATGTGCAGTCCTGGAAACTGAGAAGAAATGGGAAGAGAACTTCAAAACTTAGGGAGTGAAAAAGGGATGCCTTCAAATCTTCAGGGATGTGGGCTGCTGAAATAAGTTAGAAAAGTCACCCTGAGGCAAGAATTTGTTGGGGAAAAAAAAGTGTCTCAAATTGGGATTGATGGTAACTTAAATTTGTGGCAATCAAAAAGCTCTCTGCTTCCTTAAATGCCCTGAGGATCTGGAAATCTTATCCAACTTCATCAACTTACAGGGAACTGAAATCAAAGGGGTCATATTGGTTTTGGGACCTAACTACTGAGCCAGAAACTTTGGAGGTGAGGCCCAACAATCTGTATTGTTAATCTTGTTAAACAAGCTCTCCAGGTGATTTGGATGTATGCTAAATCTTGAGAAAGCTGATCTAAGGCAATGCTTATTTAACTTCAATTTGCATAAAAATCACATGGGGATCTTGTTAAAATACACATTCTCATACAGTTGGTGTGAGGTGGATCTGAGGTTCTGCATTTGTTGGACTGTGTGTCACACTTTGAAAAACAAATATCTAAGGTTGATCAAATAATTGCAGTTGCGCTGAGAGAAAACTCTCTTTAACCTAGGAGCACCTG
>JAQZBX010070243.1:0-15457 GCA_029593785.1 Cabassous unicinctus
ACTAACACTGCTGAATTGCATACTTGAATGTGGTTAAAATGGGAAATCTTATGTTGCATATATGTTACTACAATAAAAGTCTTAAAAATAAAATGAAGTAAATAACCATGTGAAATTGCCCTGACATGTACTGTTCTTAAGTGTCAGTTTAGCAAGATGGACAACGAGGTTGCACCTTTCCCAACTCCCTCGAGGCTGTTACTAATTCATCACTCTCTTCAATGAGCCGAAATAAGGCCTCTGGTTCATCCTCCATACAAAGCTCTGGGCCAGGACCAGGTTTAGGATGAGGCAGGTGAGGCAGTTGGTGCAAAATTTAAGGAGGGCACCAAAATCTCTGTAATCAAGGTAAATAATATTTTAATGCAACATGTTAGAACATGAATGCAAAAAAAAAAAGCAAGGATGAACAAAATATCAACATTTTAGGTAACGGCAGGCTGGGCATTGCTGATTTTCCCTGTGCCTCGAGCTCCCTGGTGGCACAGCACTGCTCTGTGCAGCCCCACCGCTGGGCAGCAGTGGCAGAGGAGATGACCTCTCTCTGCCAGGCCAGAGCAAAGATCTGCCCGGCGAAGAATGTCTGTCTGGCTTACTTGATGGAGAACCAGCAGAGCAGCAGGAACACGAGGGTTTTTGTTTGCCGCTACGTGATGGTGTCCATCTTCCCCATCAGATGTAGCACGACAAACCTGAAAGTCACAAGGCGTCCCTTTCTTTAAAGACGGAGCTTTTGTTTATTCAAGCAATAGACGACAAACAAACGGGTGAGGTAATTCGGAGTGGGATCATGTCTGTGAAGGAAAGAAACGAGATGATGACGGCTGCTGCACTGCACAGCTTCAGGGGCCGTCTCTGGCCCTGTATCCTGTGCACAGCGCCCCTGGAGGTGTGCAGAAGTCAGCGCTGGTGTGGAGGCCCCGAGCAACTCCTTCGGCTGCGGTGGTCAGGAGGGCCCTCTGGCGAAGGGGCATCTAGCTGAGAGCCGGAAGGGTGCCCCTGAGCCAGCTCAGGCCGAGGGAGCAAGAGTGTCCTGGGGCCGACAAGGGCTTTGAGAATTAGAAAGGAGACCTGAGCGGCTGGCCATGATGACCCAGGGAGAGAACGGTTGAGGCGAGGCGTCCATCCCACAAGCAGAGTAGATCACGGTAAGTTCAGGCTTAATTCTGTGAACAAGGGAAAGCCACGGGAAGGATTTAGCTGGAGAGCAGTTGATCCAATGACAGGGTGGAAGCACTCACGCTGGTCCTGGGTGATGAACTGATTGGAAGGGAGCAGGACAGGGAATGGGTAGCCCAGGATTGGGCCAGAGCATGGCAGAGGAGAGAAGAGGAATGAACTGACTCAAGACATAATTTGGAGGGAAAATGGATAGCACTGGGTGACGGATTTGATGTGCAGCAACAGGGAAAGGGAAGAATCAAGGGTAATTTTTGGGTTTTGGCTTAAACAACTGAGAAACAGATGGGAGAGTTTGAGGATGGAGTGCAAGAGTATTCCATTCTCTCCAGAGCATGGATTTTCCACCAGAGGTGAGGGTACAATACTGGGGCAGGGGGATGGGGGTGGAAATAAGTTCCTGCTGATAGTATCCATACCACTGGCTGAAAACAATAGCCCAAAATTTAGTATCCATCAATCCTCCCACTTGTGTCTTACTCATGGCAATAAAGTTTATTCCCAATAATACTGCTGCAATTTTTTTATTCATCATCCTTGTGTTTCAGAATTACCATAGCAGTGAAATTTATATTCAACAGCATTATTACAATTTTCGGCTACTAATGAAATTATTGTTTCTGTTTGTGATGTGTTTTGGAGCTATAATGATAAAATTTTCCTCTCAAAAATACCACTGCAATGTTGATGTCCTTAAAACCTGCCATAAATGACAAATTACAGAATGCCTGTGAGCAATTAAACTCCCTACGTGGAGAAGCTGGGCTTCTCACTCCTGTCATGGTGGGGTCTAAGTACATCAGCAGGAGGGATCTGAAATATAAAATGTTGAAACTTGTAGTCAAAGACAGTGGTCTCCAAATGCTGTAGTAAATATATATACATATTATTTAAATGAGAACATGCCTGAAACAAATAGAAATAAGAAGAGGATTCAATAACTAAATAAATAGAAATTATATTAGCTCCTTCTCTCTCCCCCTTGTCTTGCATATCGCCTGGGTGAGTATCCTGCAGTCTGGGAAACACTAGCTTAGAACGCATATCCCCTCCCCCCCATGTCCCCCACCCCCCCATCCCCCACCCCATGTCCCCATCTCTGATTCTTATCATTTTGATTGATGGGATAAGAATTGAAGGGATAATGAATTTCCAGCCCCTAGGGCTAAACGCAGCACCCTGAGGGAAGACTTAGGTGTAGAGAAGGTGAAAAGGCCATTTTCATGTTTTAATTTGGGGAATTTCTTGTGTGTGTGTGAGAAGTTCAGTTGAACATAGGGGTTTGTAGTTAATAAAATCAAGTTTGAAAAGCATTGCAGAACAGCTAAGAAGTCCTTGGGCAGGCCAGTTAGAAGTTATCTGTATGTTCTCTTCCCTTCTCTGTAGCTATAACTTCTTTCCTGCATTCTTGATTTCTTCTTCCATGTTCAAGGTTAGAAGTCATTAAAGCACACCCCAGTGGCTGTTTATAAGTCTTCCACTGGTACTTACACCTAGGGACTTTATGGCCACCATCTGGAAGCTACCAGCAACTGTTTTCACATTTAAAAAGATGTCTAGAAGAAAACAGGAAAAGTTAGCGGACAGCATTAGATTGCATCTAGCCAGCAGGCATAGGGACTCTGTGGTCACTCGTAGAGACTCCTAGTATACTGTTCTGATCTTTACCCACCACAGATCCAGGATCCCAATGAATCAACTGGTGAAGGCTGTGCAAGCAGCCCCTGGGATTCCAGGGCTGGGTTTTTCATGAATTCACTGTTCAATCATGGGCAAGTAACTTAACCCTCTGGGTCAAATCCAATACCTCCAAGGATGAGACTTTTTTCCCCAGAAAGAATTCTTACAAAAGAGAAGCTGCCTCAGCCTTTTGCTCTTCCTCTCTTCCTTAGTCAACCCATTTTGGCGAATAGTCCTAATCTTTTGATCCCTATTCAATTCCAAGCAACTCTGCCCAAAGAGAGATCTCTCTCCCTCCTCTGAGTTCCTGTAATAAAGACTGTACAATTCATTTGACAATTAACCCTGTAAGACCTCGTGTTGCTGTTCTCAATTGTTATTTAAATATTGTGGTGGCAGTTAACTTTTCATACATTGCCCCAGTGTCTCCGGGTAGACCAGAAGTGTTTGGAGAGCAGAAGGGCTTTTACATAGCAGGTGCCCAGGAGATACCTGCTAAATTCCATTTTCTTCCAAGGCTGGCAGCAGCTTTGTTGAATCCCTGTGAAAAGGAACAGCAGTCTCAGCCTCAGGTGCTGGGATGAGGAGCCAGTCAGCTAGTTCACGTGAAGGGCTTGGTCCAGCGTGTGGCATGTAGCAGGCCCACAAGTCAAAAACCTCCAGCCCCAGTCGGTCCACAGACTGCGTTTTTAGCTTTTTTATTTAGTTGTCAACATTTAAAAATTGGAAGATTTCATCAAATCAAAAACCCAGAACACTTGCTTCTGTTGGAAACTCGGGGCTATATCCCACAAGGCAACAGTTGGCTGGAGCTGAGAAGTGGCTGCCTTCTCTGGAGAACCATAGCTTTTTCTGGTTTATAGTGTCCTAACCCATTCCCAAGAAAGCTAATGCAATATTAAGCTGGGATTTGAGACAATCTAAAAATTCCTGTACCTTAAAACAGTCATCACTTGTTTATGAGAGAGACATTAGGGAATGGTGGGGACTATGACAAACTGACAAGTACAGGCCCTATATAAAAAGGCAGTCACCTCCCACCCAGTAGGCCTCATTTCTTTCCATCCCCTGGATGGAGTGTCACACCCCTAGTAGGTAGCTAAGAATCAGCAGTCACCTGACCCATTTACCCCACCCCTCTAACTCTGGTTTATTTTGTCTCATAATAGCCTAATTGCTTCTGCGTCCTTTTATCTCCCTTTCAGATTTGCATTCCCCAGCCCCTTCCTGCCCGTGAGTTCCTGTTGGTAGGACGTCTGAATCAGACCTTACCTCATTCTCGGAGTCTAACGGCAGCCTGACTTCTGAGGAGCAAATAAATGAGCCAGAGACAGGGGTGGATGGACACTATCCAGAACAAAATTAACTCCCTGAGGCTTGCTGGACCTGACAGGATGGCAGCCCCGCTCGGTGACAGGCCCCGGAGGCCCAGGAGACGGGAGCAGGGACAGTCGCCTCCAGTGGTATCTGGGTTTGCTGCCCTAGCTCAAGGCCAGCCTCACACCTGTCAGCCCCACAGCCCTGGCTCTTTGCCAAAGAAAAGAGGGAAGGAGGGAGGCAGAAATGGAGGAAGGAAGCAAAAGGAAGGGAGCAAGGGAGGAGGAAGACAGAAGAGGAAAGAAAGGAGAAAGGAGAGGGAAGAGGAGGGAAAGGGAAGGAGAAGCTGAGATCTTGGCACCGTGCTCATCACTGAATTAGTTCTGTGCTCAAGAGAACAGTGCTACCTGATTTTAGCAAAGCTACCAATGCAAAATGCAGCTTGTCCTTAAAATTCAGTAGCACGAGAATGAAAAAGAAATGCTCCACCGAGTTGTGACATTTAAGTGGTCATGCATTTTTCAGCGTATCAGTTATGCAAAGATGTTTATATTCACTCTTTCCTCAGTCATGTTTCATTTAAATGGAGTGGAAAAAAAGTCTTCAAAAAGTTTAATTAAATAAAATAGAATCATGGAAATCGAAGTTAACTGAAACAGGCTTCAGAGGTTAAAAAAAAAAGCAGAAACATAAATTACATAAATAGTAAGAGAAAAATAAAAGCAGAAGAGTAAACTAAATAAATACTCTTGTTATCTCTACCTCTTGCTGCTTCACCTCCAAGTTTATTTTTATCTTGTATTATATTTCTAAAAATCCAGAAAGAAAAATGTCAGTAGATGACAACATGAAAAGGTTCATGGGATGCTGAGTTAATCCTAAACCTTTTGCTGTAAAGGGGGAGGAGGGCAGGGGAATCTTCATTTAAAGAGGCAGTTACTCTTTTTTGAAAAACATGGGGCTGCTGAAGAGTTTTAATTCATAATCTTACAAGCATGCAAAATGAAGTTCAAAGAGGTCTAATAGAAATCCCAGAGAAATTCCAGATCATTCATTTTATTCCTACGTTCCTACATAATGGCTTTAATATATAAGACAACGACAGTGGCAATAACCACCTTAACTTGGGTAATCCATTTGTTGACAGCAGGTAATAATTTGGCCTTCCTGATAGTAATCTGTTTTTTTGGCAAACAAGAAAGAGGGCTATTTGCCACATACATTTATTTTTATGGGGAGGACATGTTTTATAAAGCTAGATATGGGACAGTACAGGTGTGGAATTAATTGTCCAAGTTGCAAAATATGTTCGAGATGGTATGCTAAATCTATGGCACACAGTGGCCCTGACATGATTAAATGTTCGCTTCTATTAAGTAACCACAAGCCTGTATTTCCAATTATGGTGGGGAACTGCTTTCTGCTGAGTGGATTAGCTTAGTACTTCATTCTGCTGGTAGTTTTATGATCTAAGATCTTTAATTTTCCCAATTCAACTCTTAGGTCTGCAAAGACAAGCTGCCTGACTTTTAAATAATATATTCCCCTTTTAAATTTCTGCTTCCGACCATTTCCTAGGAGCGCCATTTCCTGTCACCATAATTATAATAATTTGTATGTAGTCACTGGGATCACATTTCTAATTGAGTCCTAAATTGGTTAACCTCGTGAAGTTATTAATATGCCTTTTTAACCTGCACAAATTATATATTTGTCTGGTTGGTCAAATCATGTTCATTATTACATACATTCTTTACCGCTCTTTCTTCAGTTTTAGTGTCACCATTTTCGTTTGAAAAATGTACTTTGTTTTTTTATAATCTGCTAAAAATTACAGAACCTTAAGAAATGGAAAGGAAGATGTGGGCAAGGGGACCATAAGAGCAAAGGCTCGGCAGAATGTGAGTTCATGCCTCACTTGGAAGCCAAGAAGGAGCTCGCCTGGGCTCTGCACAGGGCGAGGAGGGGTGCTGAAGCAGGGAGAGGTGAGACGGGAAGGCGCAGACGACACCACCAGGGTCCCCTAAAGCCGGAACCACAGAGTTTTAAGTCACACTGAAGGCCATGGAGGGCATCGAAGGGCTTTTAACAAGGGATCACGACGGCCAGACTTGTGTTCTGTTTGTTCAGTTATGAGTCCAGGCAAAAATAAAATGACAACAGTGTGAACTAAAGTTGTAGCAAAAGGAAAGGCCCACCCCAAGTTGCTTACCACCTGGATTGGAAGATGAAACTAAAGCAATGAAACGATTACAGAACAGTACAAGGTACAAGTACAAGTACACACCCATTTGCTCACTGTGTGAACATTAGGGAAGGCGAGGTCAATGCAGACCAGAAAATCAAGATCGCACTCTTCCAGAAGACCAGACTTATACTTGGGAAGAAGTGAATCAGGGGGTGGTAAGCAACTGAGTCTGTGCTAGCTTGGGAAAAAGAGAGAAAGAGGACAGCTATTTGGCCGGCCTTGCACCCACCTGTGGCTGTTTCACATGCAGTAGTCAGCCCAAGGAGTTTTCCAATGATAATCCCTCTTAGTCTCCAGAAAATATCCCATGAATGAAAGACAAGGTCTACACAATACATCCATAGATGGGAAGACAATCATCCCAATTATCTAGGGTCAAAACCTTTGTGGTCGGTGGCATTTACAAGTGTGGAAATTAAATACACTCTCAAGACTGTTGTCTCTCTAAACAGAAGGCTCAGATAATCTCCTTTCTCTGACTGGTCTTTTATTTAAACTTGTCTTAAATCACGTGTCAGTAGGCCTGTGTTGATATAAAATCAATATCTCCACAATTTCTTTTGTCTATTCTGATGACACAACCAGAGAGTTAGTACTGGACTCAGGTATTTTACACAGGCTCTGTTCAGAATCCCAGCAGTGGGTTTTATTAGTTTAAAACAATAAGAATTTGCATCTGTAGGATTCAATTCTTCCAAACATCTCAAAAAAATGTGTCAGTGCTTGTTCAACGTTGAACTTAAAGCATTTTGGATGGAAAGCACATCTGCCCACTTCCACCCCTGCCATCTGGGGGGAAGGTGGGACTTGAAATTAGCAGGCGATCCCACCATTAAGCAGTTCTCCGTTTACTGGACAGGAAGGCATTGACCACCTCGGCCTAATACATTTGGAGACTCCAGAGAATATTGCCGGTTAAACAAAATTCATGTGGGTACCATTGAAATCCTGAGCTATGGTGAAGGAGGGTTTTCTCAACATACCCCTTCCGCCCAACAGCAACTTGTTCTAGAACCTGGCAGATACCAAAGCCGGGATAAGGAAAGGAACAGTTGAAAATTCCCTCAAGGGAAGGGAAGAAACAAGGGTTCTTTTAGCATAATAACAACACAGGAGGCCTGCTACGGAGAGGTTCACACTGTCAGAATGAAAGGTCTAACTCATAGAGAGATGAGGTGGGAAGTGTTGAATTTACTAGAGAATTGTTCATGTCTTTGCCTTATTTTAAAAGTGAAAATTGAGCCACTGTATGTAAGAGCCCTTTCTGCAGCAGTCACCTTCAGCCTTGGGATGGGCACCGGTGGTAGGTCTGACCCTTACCCCACATGTCTATCTGATTGCTGCTACTCCACCACAACCTTCCCCCTAGTCCTTCCTGAGAGGCCCCTGAACTCCCAGCAACAGTGCTCTCTGCCTTTCTCCAAAACTTGACCATAAACACTCTCCTCCCTCTCCTTCCAAGTGATTCCAAGGCTTTGGAGAAATAAAAGATGGCTCTTCTCAACACAGCTACATCGGACACATCCATCATTGTCTGTCCTGCCCAGCACCACTGAGTAGACCAGTGGCCAAATTACCCTGCCGCGGGCCACCATACAAATCAGGACAAGACCTGTGACGCCAGAGGGCCCATTCCTGGTTAGGCTCATCCAAACAGAATTGCCTTCTGGAAAACCAAACTAAGAGGCAGAGAAGTTGGGATGGGGCACTGGAGCTGAGAAGCGATGATGTAGCTTCAGGACTGAAAGTCATTTGGGCTGAATCTTATGCCAGACAAGTTAGTGGAAAAGGGGGCTCCTGAGGATGCCAGAGCAAGCAGCCTTCATCCTGACCACGGTGCCCAGTCCCACTTCATGGGAGACATGGCTGAACTTCACTTTTTGACCTTGGATCTCATGTTTTGTCAGAATCCTTACAATACATTCATTATCTATCAAAGCTCTTGTTTTGGTTTTCTTCCTTCTTCCCTCCCTCCCTCCCTCCCTCTCTTTCTTAAGAGGGTTTTCTTCCTTTACAAAAGGGCTTGAATGGAAAAAAAAAAAAAAAAGATAGGGATATGTCCCTGGGTTGCCTGGCTTCCCTGGTCCTCTCCTCATCTCTCTCAAATACACATTCAGCCCAATTCTATTCCATTTAAGTCCTAAATGTTAGAAGAAAACATTAGCATGAGACGTCCCAGAAGACATCCTTTCCCAAAGAACAAGTGCAGGCAATGACCAGCCACTTCCAGAGACTTCAGTGCCTTATGTTCCTAACTGGGCAATAGTTCTTTTCAGTAACCAACAAAATAGCAGTCTACTTATTTTTTTAAAGTTTAAAACATTTATTTTTGAAAAACACCAGAGGGTTCACAAGAGCAGAATCAAGTGCACTGCAGTTGTACCATTCTCATTTACCACTGGATTCTAACTGATGAGAACCATGGGACATACGCCCTAACGTGCTGCTTAACTTCTGTCATGCTAGATTTCCTTAAAGCTGTACATTAACCCAAGCAAGGGCTATTTTCCCGTGGAACTGAATATACCCTTGTTCAACAGTTTACAATCATCTAAGTGAATGAAACAGCAGGCTGTGCCTTCCCCAGGAAGGGTTTGCCCACTGTCTAATGTCTGAGGCGTCCATTCGGGTTCCTCTTTAACATTTCTCATTACCAGGCACTCAGATGTCTGCACAAGGCTGGGAAACAGAGGCAGCTGGCCAAACCTTTCTTGTTTAAGTTCACCACTCTCCAGCTTTAAGCCCCAGCACCCTCATCTCTCACCTGCTTTTTGCAAGAGCCCCTGACAATTGTCTCAGATTTATTCTTGCCCCTACTCCAATCTATCCTCGCAGCAACCAGTGATCTTTTTTTGTTTTTGTTTGGCTTTTGGCTGAAATGCAATGTAGAATTGTCTCCCAACAAATAGACAGTCCCTGCCCTCACGGAGTTTAAATTCTAATGGGAGAGGCTGGTACTAATGAACACAGCATGCCAAAGGATGCAAGAGTGCCATCTGGTTAAATGTTAACCAATGAGAAGTATGTGTTCTCATTGAAAGTTGACTGAGGCAGGGAAGACAGAGAAAGCTCATTTCCAACAAGCCAGAGAGATTTGAGCTAAGATGTGAAAGAGTAGGGATTATCTGAGTAAATGGTGGGATGGAGTTGGGAGGGAATTCCAGGAAGAGAAAAATTTAAAAAGTGAAGGCAAATAACCTTGTGATGACAGAGAGCAGAGAGAATTCCTTGACTAGAAAGTGAGACTAGATGAGAAGACAGGAGGTGTGAACCGAGCTTGAGGAGGTGGGCAGTGGCAGAGGGATCTTTCAAAAGCATAAATCTAGTCATGTCCATCCCGCCCCCACTTAAGAACTTCCATGGCTTCCCATATCGCTGAGAATAAATTCTAAGCCGCTCACTCACCTGCAGTGTTGAGGGGGTCTGGTCCTATCATCACCGACCATCTCCACCTCTAGCCCCAGCCCCACTCACCCAGCCCCAGCCCACCTGGAACACCGCCCTACAGGCAGGGCAAACGAGACCTCCACAGAGAGACTTCCCTGGAACCCGGTCCCAGTCTGAATCCGCCCCCGTCTCACACTCCCTCTTCACTATCTATCCCCTCACACCACCCTTTATATAATCTGCATGGTGCTTATCACTGCTAAAACCTATCGTCTGCCTCTATGTAATTTGTTTCTAGTCCGTCTCCACCTGCCAAAGGCCAGGTCCTTACTTTCTCGTGTGCTGCAGAATGCTCAGGTTCTAAAACAGTGCCTGGCACATAATAGATACTTCAAAACTATTTACTGAAGTAACAGCCCTCTAACTTCAGATCTAAGGAGGTACAATTTTTCAGGTTTCCCCTGAAAAACTGTTTTCTCCTTTTTAAGCCCAAAATACTCATTTCTATCTTAATAATACTTTTTTCACTGATAATGGAAATAATAGTCACCAGTTGGTTCTGTATCAAATACCTAAGCAATCTGCATTTATTATAGATCAACCAAAAAAAAAAAAAGGAACTGGATATTACCTGTCTCCCATAATTGGATTGTATTTTCTAAAGAATCATGTTATTCTGGAGTTTTACTTTCTAATTTTCATTGGTATGATGTTTTCATTCTTTGCAAATAAATGGGCAATTTTTCCATTTTGTTTGCAAATCAGGAAAAAAAAAAAACAACACCAAATTCTGAATCAGACAACAGTCCTTCTAGAAATGACCTGACTGGTGTCCATTAGGGCATAAAGCTATTCAACAAAGGAGTGTGCTTGTTCCTATGAAATACTTTATTTTAAAATACCTTATCACAAACATGGTCTGTGGGAACAAATACAGAAAGGATGGAGAAACACCTGGGGTTCAGTGGGCATTATGGTTTCTTCAAAATTGTCTCTTGTAATTCTGGTTAACATCTCTTCACATATCTGTCTTCATGTCTCTCCTTTTCTACTAAAGTCATCATTGCAGCTTCTGTTTGCTTCCCACATACCAAGCACTGTCCTAAGCTTAGAACATATATTGTCTCATTGAACTTTTTTTTTTTTTAAGATTTTAAAGACTTATTTTTATTTATTTATCTCCCCCTTGCTGCTTGTGCTCATTGTGTCCATTTACTGTGCATTTTTCTGTGTCTGCTCGTCTCCTTTTGTTGCATCATCTTGCTCACCATGCCATGCGGGCTGGCTTTCCTTCACCAGGAGGCCCTGGGAATTGAACCCGGGGCCTCCCATATGGTAAACGGGAGCCCAACCAATTGAGCCACAGCCGCTTTCCTCATGGAACTCTTAAAATCACCTCAGAAGGTTGATGTTACAATTTCCATTCTACAGACAAGAAAACTGAGCCTTAGTAACTTGCCAAGACTACACAATTGGAAAGTGGACAGAATTAAAACCCAGGTAGTTGCTGACTGCAAAACACAAAATCTTCACCATCCCAATTTACTTGGGATTTCCTTCTAGAACTTCTATATGGATAGAGTTCAATTTGGAGAGCTCAAAACTTGAAAGCAAGATGGAATTCTTAGACAAGGCTGCTTGGGAAGATGTACATGTTTCAAAGATTCATCTCTACCCAGTGAAAATAAGGGACTCTGAAGACTGGATTGTATTCAGTAGTAAAAATGATAACAATATTAAAAACCACTGTGCTGAATTCATCATTACAAGTAACCTTTCTCTCTTCCCTTGCTTTCATAAACACTGCATATTAAATCTGGGCCAGATGCCTACAGACATCTTTGAAGACAATATTTCATCATCTGAATATTTGGCTATTTGAAGAAAAAAAAAAAATAGCTTGTCCCAAATTCCTCGCCTTTATAAATGTTCTAAAGGTTCTATGAAAATGTGCCTCTTGTTGGCCCTAAAATGACCACCCACAGATGCCTCTTCTAGTACCAAAGGCTTTTCTCAGAAATCAAAAACTGTCTAAGAAAACAATTGTTTCTTTTCACAACTCTTCTGAGTCTGAGTCTACTCAAAGTTAAGAAACCACAGAGAATTTGATTCGAATCATAAATAGCTCTAAGAGCAACAGTAAAGGAAGATAACTAAGCCGAGATAATCAGCACTACAGCTTAGGTTTCCAATCAAGTAATTTTTTTATTTTCATTATTTTGTTCAATCTACAATACCCCTTCACAGCATATACCATAAACTTTTCATGTTTGCATAAAAATGAGTACTGCTGGTAACAAAGGTTTCACAACAATGGAAGGTGTTGGTGGTGGGTAGCTGTGTGGGAGCCCTGTATGATGACATGCATGTTTGTTTTGTAAGTTCACAACTTTTACTATACACTTATTGTTTATGTGTGTTCATGTATGAATGATATACTTCAATAAAATATTATTTTTAAAAAATGAATACTGCATCTATATTTGTGTCGTGTCTTATTGACTGGAATTCAGTTCACCATCAACATCTAAAGTATTCTCAAATACACAGAGCTTGTCATATTTTCTACCTTCTACAGAAAATCATATGACTATTCCTTTTTGTAGTATTGAATATCTTTTTAAAACACTGGCTAACATCTAAATCAGGCAAGGTCCAAATGGAATTTTCAATGACTCCCTTCTACAGATGTACAGTTAGGTCAATTGCTTATTTATTTTAGTCCAACCCTTCTGCCTACGTGACAGTCATTACATTCTATACCATAAAGGACCTTATGGGACCAGGAAAATTAAACTGTTAGAAAAAGTCACCTGCAACCCATCCCCAGTTTCTTACTTCAGTTTACAGAATGTGTTCCAATTGCACAGGAGAGTCGAAGAAGTTTTACTCTCTCATATATATCCCTTCAATCATTCTGCAGTAGTTATAATATGACTGTTGATAGGCAGCCTATATTCACAAACAACAGTCACCACTCTTTTCTAAATTACTTATCTTGGCATGGCTGTGTTTCCGGAGGGCATTTCCCCCAAGGTTATTAATTTTACTGATTTTTTCATAGGCAGTAAGGCAGTAATCAAATCAACCACTTTTTATTGGGGGCCTTTTGTTCCAAGGGATGGGGACACAAGGATGTGCTATTCCTCACATGGAACTTACAGACCATAGAGGAAACAAAAAACAATAGCTATATATATATATATATACATATACACACAATATCACTTAGCATTAACATTCCTAACAAAGGGCTTGAGAGTTCAACCCTAACCCTATAATAACTCTGTTTTAGAATTGGGTGAAGGATGTGGGAGGTTATGCTCAAGAATTATATAGACCAGTGGATGAAGACAGAAACAAATAAGAGAGTATCACAGAGGGCAGAGTCTACCTGACTTGAAAATTGAAAAGAAGTGAAAGCAGAAGGAAAGCAACAGATAAGGTTGACTTCCAGGCTTCTCACTTGAGTTATGGGTGTAGCTGATTATAAAAGTTGCCCCCAATTTTACCCCACCCCACCCCCACATGCATGTCTTTGTGATATGACATTGCAGATCTCTCTGTGGAAGTTTGATATTATTTATCAGTTCCAAAAAGAGATATTGATTATGTTTGTAAACTGTTCTGTTCCTTTGGGCACGATACTCTTTGATTGATTTAAAGTCAAAGGCTTTACATTTACTTGATTAAATCAAGATTAGGGCTTCAATTTGACCACGTCATTAGGGCATACAGGGTTGAGTCACTGCCCACTTGGTAGGCTATATAAACAGACGCTCAATCAAAAACATGGAAGTTGATATACAAAAGCACATATGTGAGAAAGGGAGAGAGAGCTCCAAAAACACGGAAGAGGATCTTGTGGCCCAGAGAAGAGAGATGAGCCATTCGTCTGATAGTTTTCAGCTGACCTTGTGAAGGGAACAAAGCAGCTGAGCCCGGAAAGAAACAAGCCCTGGGAAAAGAGATGAGCCCTGTGCCAGCCTACAGCTGAGATCAGAAGAAGCTGGACCCACCGACCCTTAAGAGGGAAAAGGAAGGCTGAACCCTTGCAGATATCACCTGCCATCTTGGTTCAACACGTGGCAACAGAGTTTGGTAAGGAAGTAACCTTGAGTTGGACTCTTTAGGGCCTTGTAACTGTAAGCTTTTACCCCAAATAAATACTCGTTATAAAAGCCAACAGATTTCTGGTACTTTGCATCAGCTCCCCTTTGGCTGACTAACACACTCCAATCAAGAGGTAGATTCTGTTTCTCCACTCCTTGAGTCTGGGCTGGACTTGAGCCTTGCTCTGGCCAAGAAACTGAGGCAGAAGTGATGTTTTACAAGTTCCAAACCTAGTCCTCAAGAAGCCTGGCAGTTTCCTCTCTCTTGCTCTTCTTGGGAATTCTGTAATCACCACTATGTGAATGAGAATGGGCTAGCCTGCTGGTTGGTGAGAGATGCTTGGCTCAGTAAGCCCCATCTCATCCCCCAACCTGCCAGATATCTGAGCAAGGACATCCATTGCCAGCTAACTGCAGACGTAAGTGAGCCCAGCTGAGCCCAGCAGAAGAACCATCTGACTGATCCCAGCCCACACTCCTCACTTACATAACTGTGCACTTATAAAGGGTGGCTGTTTAAAGTCACAAAGTTGTGGGGTGGCTTGTTACACTGCAAAAGTCAACCAATAGATAAGGTGAATACTTACTGTAGCAGTTTGGCATTATTTATGAATTCACAAATAGATATTGGATTATGTTTGTAAACTGATTTGTTCCTCTGGGCATATCAGATTATATTGGATTCAGAGGTTTCACTTCTCCTTGATTAAATAATGATTAAGGCTTTGATTGGGCCACATCAGTAGGACATTGAGTCCCCACCCACACCGCAGAGAAGGGAGGTTGGAGTTTTTGAGCTGGATCCTGGGAAGTAAGCACATAGAGGAGCAGAGCAGCTGAACCTAGAGAGAATCGAGCCCCAGGAAAAGAGGAACCCAGGAAGCCTAAACTCTTGGCAGACATCAGCAGATATCTTGCTCCAACACGTGGCAATAGACTTTGGTGAGGGAAGTAGCTTATGCTTTATGGCCTGGTAACTGTAAGCTTCTACCCCAAATAAATACCCTTTATAAAAGCCAACAGATTTCTGGTATTTTGCATCAGCACCCCTTTGGCTGACTAATACACTTACTAATGCCTTTCACCCAGGGAAGGAACTCAAGAGCAAAGCCATCTGGGTAAGATAGTCTTTCTTTGACACATAGTGTTAGAAATGTCAATGGAACTGTCCAGTTAACCAGTTGGTTAAATAGCTCTTAAGCTTAGGAGCGAGGTCTGGTCTGGAAATACAAATCCGAGAGACAGTTATGTGGCTGATTTCCATGCATCAGTAGACTGCCACAGGAGAGCAAGGACAGATTGAAAGGGAAGCGGGAGTGGCTCAGTCGATAGAGCCCCCATTTACCATATGGGAGGCCCCGGGTTCGCTTCCCGGGGCCTCCTTGTGAGGGCAGGCCGGCCCGCGCAGCCTAGTGGGCTGATGCAGCAAGCCCTCACGGCAGGAAGCGGGTGTGGCTCAACCGATAGAGCCCCCGTTTACCATGTGTGAGGCCCCAGGTTCGCTTCCGGGGGCCTCCTTGTGAGGGCAGGCCGG
>JAQZBX010070244.1:0-15444 GCA_029593785.1 Cabassous unicinctus
TGTTTCAGGACCCAGCTTCTTCTGGAGACCTCCCCGAGCTCATCCCTGCCTGGGTGGCTCTGCCTCCCCCACTGCTTGCCCAGAACCTGGGCGCCCTCTCACTCCCCTCCTCCAGGCTATGGGCAGACCCTGCTAGGAACTTGCCTTCTTTCTCCATGTCTGACTTCCAGTGGAAACTGAGTCTGCCAGGGCGGCTGTGACAAACACCCCCCAACACGCTGGCTTAAACAATGGAATTGATTGTCTCATGGCTTTGAAGGCCCAAAATCCCATATCAAGGCATTGGCAGGGCTCGCTTTCTCCAGGAGTCTGTAGCATTCCGGCAATCCTCTGACACCTGGCCATCTCTCTCTCCTTGTGTCTGCTGCCTTCTGCATCTGAATTTCCTCCACCTCCTAAGCTCCACCCTGATTCAGTTTGGCCTCATCTAAATAGGATCTTTGAAGATCCTATTTGCAAATGAATCCACATCTTAACTAATAAGAACATCTTCAGAGGTCCAATTTACAAGTGGGTTCACTCCCAACAGGAATGCAGATTAAGACTTGAATGTGCCTTTCGCAGGGGATGTGATTTGATCCCTAACAAACGGTGAGCACTGGTCCTTCTTTGCCTTCTCTGGCCCCCAGGGCCTGCTCTCGCAGCCGGCAGGAAGCGCCCAGCAATTCATACTCTCCCTCATCCCCCACGGGCAGTCCTCCACCAGTGACTGGTGGGAGATCAGCACCCCAGCTCCCTCACTCAGGTGGATGCCACCGAGGGGCATGGTCTAACGCGCTCCCAGAGTTCCCAGCAGGGTCAAGCTGCTTGCTCGGTAACACACCCTTGGTCATCCTGCCTTTCCCTGCCTCTCTTCCCATGCCCTACTGCTCCTTCCCCGGGATCACCTCCTGAATAAATTACTGCCTGGGAGTCCTTGTCCCAGGGTCTGCCTCTGGGGGAGCTACACTCAAGACCCTCTTTTATCCTAATTTCCACTGCCTGGGGTTCTACCTGTGAAGCACAAATGGGGTTCTACCTGCTGAGGAGAAGGGAAGGAGGGCGTCTCAGGGAGCCAGGGCACAGAGACGAAATCTCCGCACGCCTTCCTTTATTAGCTGGGTGGCGTTGATCTAGCCCCTTCCCACCTCTGGAATATGAGTGGGTGGGGTAGCTCCAGGGAAGGGCTGTCCTTGAGGGGTAACTGTGAAAGCAGCTCCACTTACAACATTTTGAATTAGTGGGGGTCCAGGTAAGATTTTATATGAACAACGGAATAGCTGCTAAATGGGTTTGATTAAAACCACTGGATGAGATGGATGCCTTGTGAGGAGCCTTCCCAGCTCAGAGCTGCTAGAATCCTGGGTGCTTGTGTGTCCACCTTGGAGCAGCTTCAACCCTGGTATGTGAAGATGAGGAGGAAGAGGGGAGACAGGTAGGGGAGAAGCAGGGCAAGGAAGGAAGAGGAACAGGAAAGAAGATGGAGAAGGAGGAGGAGAACTCAAAGAATACATTGCTACCCAGTGCATGGACTGTGTGGTGCAAACATCTGTTGGTAGGAGCCATCTGGACGCCTGCATGTGTTTCTCGCTTGTCAAGGAGACTGTGGGCGTCAGGTGGAAAGAAGGGACAGTGGGCTGGGTTCTGTGAGCCTTGCCTCCACCTGTTGGCTGTGTCCACACGGTGATGCCATGTCCCTCCAGTTGGACATGTGAGCCTGGAGCAGGAGGGAGGATGCTAAGAAACCAGAGCCCACAGGGCTCACCCATTCATTCCCTCCTTTGATCTTTCAACAAAAATGCATTAGTGCCTATTTTGTTCAGGTCTGGGTTTGTCCCATACATTGACTCATTCATTCATTCATTCATTCATTTATTCATTCAGCATTTGCTCCTGCTTTCTTTTTCTGTTACTACATCCAATCAACACTTGCTGGGGCATCAACCTAGTGCCAGGCACCATTCTAGACTCTGAGACTCAGCAGTGGGCAGGACAAGCCAGACCCTTGTCCTCAGAAGTCATGCTCAGGTGGGGGAAACAGTGAACAGGAGAAGTAAGTGAAATAGGGAGTATGTCATGATGACAAAGAGGGTGTCAGTGAAAATAAAGCAGGGCAGGGTGACGGGGTGCATTTTTAAATAGGCCCCACTGAGAAGGTGACATTTGAGCAAAGAATGTGAACTGGGCATGGCTGGTACTTAGAGAGCGAGTAGGGAGGATGGGAGAGGCAGGTGGGAGCTACAGAGGGTTCTGAGCGAGGTGGAGAGAACTTTGACTGAGGCTGTGTGAAGAGTCTGTGGGGTGGGGGTGGGAGTGGAGCATTGAGGGTGGAGGCAGGGAGGCCAGAGAGGTGTTCAGAGTGGCAGGAGGAGGGGTCAGATTCTGGGGGTGTTGAGAAGGAAGAGTTCACAAGGTTTGCTGCTGGTGGGATGCAGGTGAAGGATGAGAGAAGGTAAAGTTAAAGTTGGAGCTGGAGCCAAGGATGGGTGGAGAGGATGCCTGGGGAGCAGAAGACCCACTAGCCAGCACACAGTGGGAGATGGGGCCTGCCTCCTGGTGGTCCTCCGGCTAGCAGCCTTTCATGCTGGCTAGAGTTGGAATGTACAATAGGGAAATGATGGGGGGCAGGGCTGGGGCGAGAGGAAGCTCCCCAGGGAGGGGACTTCCCTGGTGCTCTAAGGAGGGAGAGGATGATCTGGGAGGCAGAGGGCATCCAGGCAGGGGGTCCGTGTGGGCAAAGGCAAAGTGCAGGGAAGTGGATGTGGCTCAGGTGACTGAGCTCCTGCCTACCACATGGGAGGTCCATGATTCAGTTCCCAGCGCCTCCTAAAGAAGACAGCGAGCTGGCATGATGGGCAGGCACAGCAAGCTGATGCAACAAGATGAGACACAAGAAGAAAAACACAATGAGAGACACAACAAAGCAGGGAACAGAGGTGGCTCAAGTGATTAGGTGTCTCCTTCCCATATCAGAGGTCCTGGGTTCAGTTCCTGGTGCCTCTTAAAGAAACAGGGAAGATGAACAGACACAGCAAGTGCAAACAACGAGGGGGTGGGGAGAAATGAATAAATAAATACATAAATACATAAATAAATAAATAAAAGGCAAAGTGCAGGAGAGAGAGTCTGGGATGGGGCACTCTGGGACCAAATCTGGGTCCCAGGAGAGGAGCTGGGCCAGGCTAGACACTTTGCTCTGCAGGAAGTTCTGGAAAACAGTCTTTGGGACCCCATGGCTGCCTGTTCTTCTGGCAGAGAGGAGCTTTCCCCAGCATCAGCTACAGGTCTGCCGGGGCTGAGCCTCTGTCCTGTCCTAGAGATGTGTGAAAGGGGCTGCCCTGGGGACAGCTCCAAAGCATCATTTCTGGGTCCCTCCCCCAACACTACAAGGCACCAGTTCTGCCTTGGTGTCTGTGCTGATGGGGAAAAAGTGCCATAGTGGGGCTGGGGGGTGGGACGTGGTTTTGGCCTTGGCTCATAGACTGGGTATAACCTGGACTCAGTGTCTGCATCCGTGAAATGGGAAAGCCGTCAGAGCAGACCCGCGGGGGTACCATTCTCCAGGGGTGCACAGGAGGTGCCCCTTCCCTGCCAGGCTCCTGCTGGGCCAGCCTTGCTCCCTTGCCGTCTTCATCACAAAGTGCTGTTTGTGATTTTTTAAAAAAACAAAACACACACTCTTTGTGAGTGACTCATGCACTTAAAGTTATTTTAATATATTTTACACTTGTGTATAAAGGGGGCCGTGTGTTTCTTTTTATTAAAGGCGTCTTATTTAGACTGGTCATAATATCATCAGGAGGCCCTCCGCCAAGGCCGGGAGTATTTATAGGGACGCAGAGTGGAAAGCAGCTCTGTCCCCCAATGGATTTTGGCAGTTCCCGCTCCCACTTGCCCTGGCACACCTTCTGGGGGTGCTGCAGATGCTGGTTTGTGGGTGGCAGGGCCTTCTGACCGTGGTGTGGGATGCCAGCCTGGGAACTCCCAGGACCTGCCCAGGTGACAGTTACTTCCAAGGCCCCAGAAAAGGTCCTGGTTAGATAAGAAATGTTGTCAGGTCCTGATCTGGACACTGGACAGACCCAGTGGGAGCAGAGGGGGTCCAGATCCTCTCTTTAACTTGCTGCATTTTTGAGACCCTGCAGTGGGTTGGGTGTGTGCTGGGGCCACAAAGATGGGTAAGAGCCAGGCCTGCCTCCATTGACTCATATCTGGGGGCAGTTAGACCTGTGAACAGGCCCTGCCTTCCTGCTCTCATGGATCCTTAAGGGCTGGCAAGTCTCCTGCCGTTTCTAATTCTCTAACCACCACCAACCCTGCCTCGGCTGCAGCCCCACCTGTCTCATTCACTCACATGTCCTCAGCTTCTAAGACTGCCTGGCATGTCGGCAATATTTGCAGAATGAATGGATGGATGGATGGATGGATGGATGGATGGATGGATGGATGACAGACGCATAGGTCAACTGATTTTTTGAGCCATGTCTGTGGGTGAACATATCGTACCCATTTTAGTTGGTATGTACCCAGGAGTGGAATTGCTGGGTCACAGACTATTTGTGTGTTCTTTTTTAATGGAGACAACAGGTTTCCAAAGTGACTATCATTTTAGACTCCCTCTGTGAGAGTTCTAGTTACTACTCGCCGCCCCCCAGCACTTGGCATTGCCAGTCTCTTTCATTTGACCTCTTCTGGTGGGTGGGTGGTGGTATCTCAATATGATTTTTTTAAAAAGATTTATTTATTTATTTCTCCCCCTCCCTCCCTTGTTGTTTTGCACTCACTGTCTGCTCTCTGTGTGTTCTTCTGTGTCTGTTTGTCTTCTCTTTAGGTGGGACCGGGAACCAATCCTGGGACCTTCCGGAGTGGGAGAGAGTCATTCAATCTCTTGCACCACCTCAGCTCCCTGGTCTGCCATTTCTCCTATTGTCTCTCTTCTGTGTCTCTTTATGTTGCATCATCTTGCTGCGCCAGCTCTCCCCGCAGGCCAGCACTCCTGCGTGGGCCAGCACTCCTGCATGAGCCAGCATTCTGCATGGGCCAGCTCACCATGTGAGCCAGCTTGCCCTTACCAGGAAGCCCCAGGAATCGAACCCTGGACCTCCTGTATGATAGATGGGAGCCAAATCACTTGAGCCACAATCTGCTTCCCTCAATGTGATTTTAATTTACATTAGCATTGTTTCAGATGTTTATTGCTGTGTGGGTATTCTCTTTTAGGAAATGCTTATTCAAGACTTTTGCCCATTTTCCACTTGGGCTACCTATTTTTTTTTTTTTTCTTATTAAGTTGGAGGAGTCTTGACATATTCTGGATAAAATGCCTTTGTTGCTGGATGTGTTGCAAAGATAAAATAGTTTGTATGATGCCAACAAGTGTGCTCCAACCTCGCTCCCTGGGCGTCTGTTTGGAGTTGGGTGAAAGCCCGCAGTTGGATTCCTCTGACTTGCTCAGTTCTGGGAGCCTCTCACCATGTGAGAATTTCACCACATTATGCTGGTCAACTCATCTGGTGCTGAGAAAGGGCATAGCGATCTGTTTTCAAGCTGGAATGAAACCAGGCTGGGGCTGGACTGAAGCTGGTTTGGATCTGGGACTGGGCTGAGGCTGGGCTGGGTCTGGGTCTGGGTTGGGCTGAGGCTGGGGCTGGGGCTGGGTTGGGCTGAGGGTAGGTTGGGCCTGGGGCTGTGTTGGGCTGGGGCTGGGGCAGAGCTGGGTCTAGGTCTGGGTCTGGGTGGGGCCTGGGCTGAGGTTGGGCTGGGCCTGGGCTGACTTGGGCTGGGCCTGGGCTGACTTGGGCTGACCACTGGATGGGATGATAGTCCCTTTCCTAAAGGTAATTTTGGCTCTAGATACCAATTTTAGAAGCAGCCCTGTGTGAGATATGTCTAGTCTTTAGTGCCTCAAAGACTGTGCCCACCTGCCCATGGGAAGCAAATCCAGTTCTAACATGGGATGGTGGGAGTACTTAAAAAAAAAGTGTGCCACCCTTTGGGCTTTCCAAAAGCTTCCTTCTTTTTGTCATTATCATTTCAGTAGTTATATATCAACATATTGCCTTACAAGTGTGGTTGGAAAGGGGCTCATTTTAGAAAATGTTCTCAGGAAAAGCATGGGTTCCCTGGCCCAGCCATATCCCCAGCCCACCCTGACATCCTTGGCTGGCATGCTTTCCTGGCCCCCTGGTCTGGTGAACTCATGCTTCTCTTTCATGATCCAGTTTAGAAGCTACCTCCTCTAGGAAGCCCTCCTTGCTCTTCCAAGGCCAAAGTAGAAGCCTCCTCTGTGCTCTCACAGGTTGCTGTGTTGCACTATATTTGTCTATTTATCTGTTTCCCCAACAGATGGGGATGCCTTGGAGGGCAGGACCAGTGCTTATCTGGGTACTCAGGACACGTTGCAACATTGCCCTCCCAGATCTCCCACACATAGGCTCTCAATGCATGATATTTGAATGTTGAAGGAAGCCCATGAGTCAGAGTCTCAGAACTGTGTCCCCCTCCCTAGTCACCAAGGATACTAGAGTGAAGACATTCTTGTCAGGGAGTTATAGTAATCCCTTCCTAAGCTTTAGTTCCTTGAGTCTTGCCTTATGCTTTTGCCTACCTTGCAGACCTCCTTTACAATGATTTACCTAAGGTTTTTCTTTAAATCAATTCACTTTAAAATATATAAGTAAACATTTTTAAAAAGAAAACTTTATACCATTACCCTAAATGGAAAACCAGTATCATTTTGCCGTAAATAGAAGGTAAGTTCACAAAATGAATACAACAAAAGCAAGCAAACAAACAAAATCCTCAACTTCTGGCTAAGCCATCACCTTTCAGAGCTGGAAAACTGGGGATCAGAGGGCTTCTCTGTTTTTACTTTTAAAAAGGCATGTTTTAGTTTGCCAAAGGACTGCCAATACAAAGTACGAGAAGTGGGTTGGCTTCATAATAGGGATTTTATTTAAGATAAAAGCTTATGGGGAAGCGGATGTGACTCAATCGATAGGGCTCCCATTTACCATATGGGAGGCCCCGGGTTCGCTTCCCGGGGCCTCCTGGTGAAGGCAAGCCAGCCCGCGCGGCCCGGTGGGCTGACGCAGCAAGACCTCGCAACAAAGGGAGACAAGCAGACACAGAAAAACACACAGCAAATGGACACAGCAAGCACAAGCAGCAAGGGGGGTATAAAAAAAAAAAAAAAAGCTTATGGTTCCAAGGCCATGAAATGTCCAAATTAAGGCACCATCAGAGATGCTTTCTCACCAAAGTCAGCTACTGGTGGTCTTTGCATGTGGCAAAGATGGCGGCCGATCTCTACTGAGGTCCCTGCCTTCCCCTCCAGAATCTACCGTCTGCCAGAGCTGAGCCATGGGCAATGAGACACAGGGCTTTTCTCTTTCCTGACCTCCTCTCTTAGTCTCAGCTGCTCCACTTTCTTCCCAAGTTCAGCTGTGAACTGTCAGGCATATGGCTCATCTCTGCCTTGAGCCTCTTGGGGGCTTCTCTCCTTGCAGCTCAGCTGTGGGCAAAACTGGAGACCTTACTCTCACATTGCAGGATCAAATATGGTGACTTCCTTTTCCTATGTGTCTCTCTCTGTGTCTCCATTCATATCAGACCCAGCAAGAGGGCAGAGACTCAATCTGAGTCATGCCTCACTGACATAGTCCAACAAAAGGGTCTCACATCCACGGGAATGGATTAGTTCAAAAACATCTTTCTCTTTTTGGGATTCATAAAAGAATTTCAAACTGCTACAGGGCATTAGCAAGTGTCAGAAAGATATTAACTATCTCCTGTGCAGAAATAAAAGCTGCTCCTTCTGGGAGAATACAGCCTAGAACCAGGGCACACAGCTTGGGAGTGAAATAGAGACCAGATTCCAGCCCTCACTCCTCAACTGGCAACCTTGTGCAGTGTGCAACTTGCACAACTGTGTGTGGCTGTCCTGCCCACAGGTCAACAGTTAGCACACCCAAAGTAGAGAAAGAAACATGGGTAGATGGATAGATAGATAAAGAGAAATTGAGAGCTGATATATTTAGAGAGAAAGAGAGAGGTATGAGTGTATCTGAGCATAAAATCCATGAGGAAGTTCACACACCAAAATCCCTAAGGTCGGCACTTTTGGGAGTGGAATCAGAGAGACACACAGAAAGTAGCAGAAGCATGGGTGAATTTTACTTTTTAAAGATTAAATAAATAAAAGCTTGGCTTCTTTAAGCTAATAAATAAAATAAAGGATCCCTTCTCCCTGGTTCTGAATGGTACACTGGTAGACGGGTTTTCACTGGTCTGGCAGGAGAGGTGGGGGCTAGGTGGGGAGGTTGGGGTCGGGGCACAACAAGTGGAAGCTGATGAGGAGTCCTGGACCCACCTCTTCTTCTCCCCAGGGCCAAAGGGGGCTGTCCTGTCACAGGCAGGGACTGGCAGCTGGTCGCTACTTCTCCTTTCGACCCACAGCTGCCTGAACTGTCTGGCCCGGCCTCAGTGTCCCCAAAGGGTAAGGCACAGACCCTTGAGGATTTTAGGTGGTAAGGAAACTATTTAGAGGTCGTAAATATCTTCTTTTCACTTCTCTCTGTATCCTTCAGATCCCACTGTAGGAGATTGTGCTAGGAAATAGTTAACAGTGGAAATCGTAGTAACAGGAGTCATTCCCCCCAAAAGCATTTGCTTCTGCACTTTCCTGATTTTTAAATAATGTTTTAAAAAATTGTGACAAGACACAACATAAAATTTGCCATTTTAATCATTTTACATGTACAATTCAGTGGCATTAATTACACTCACAGTGTTGTGCTACCATCACCACCATCCACGACCAAAATTTTTCTATCACCTCAAACAGAAACTCTACACCCCTTAAGCAATCACACCCCATTCCTGCCCACCCCCCACCCCCAGCCCTTGGTAACCTCTAATCTACTTTCTGTCTTTAAGAATTTGCTCCTTCTAGATATTTCCTATAAGTAGAATCCCATAATAGTTGTCCATTTGTGTCTGGCTTATTTCACTTGGCATTTTGTCTTCAAGGATCATCCATGCTCACCCGTTAGTTGGTAAGAACTAACACGAGTTGAATCCATTTTGGCCAAGAGACTGTGGTGGAATTAAAGGTGCACCAGTTCTGTACTCGGCCCCAAGGGTCCTTGAAGCCCGGGCCAATGTTCTGGGGGATGAGAGACCATGTGGAGCAGAGCCCGGCTGAGCAGCCCAGACACCAGCCTGTGGCACGAGGGAGTCCTGCAGATCTGCAGACTGCGTGACAATATAAATGGTGTTTTTCTTTCCTTCCATAGAGTCCCAGAAGTAGAAGTATGGGGACAAAGTTCAAAAATATTTTATGTCTTTGATCTATATTGGGAAATAATTTTCCAAAAAGGAGTTGTAGCTTGAAAAATGCCACCAACAATGTATGCTGGAACTTTTTTACCTCTCACTGCTCCCTCACCAGCCCTAGCTAACCTTGTTTTTAAAAAAATGTGTACAAACTTAATAAGCCTTAAGTCGGACTGCTTTAATATCCCTCTCTTTGACCATCGTGGAGGCTTAACATTGCCAGGTGGTGTGATTATTTTATTATGAACTCTCTGTATCAGTTGGGGTCCTGTCCAGATGACATCATTTTAAAAAACATTTATTTATTAATTTTTATTTACAAACCCTCTAGACCCACCAGGCCAAAACTTCTCCCTCCCCATCCCCTCGTAAACTCCCATCTACTTTCTGTCTCTGAAAATTTGCCATTTCTAGACATCTCATACAAGTGACATCGTGCACCATTTATCTATCTGTGCCTGGCTGATTTCACTCAGCATAATGTTTTTAAGGTTCATCCATATGCCTCCTTCTTACGGCTGAATCAGACTCCGTTGTGTGTTTGTACCACACTTTGTTTATCGATGGTTGCGGTTTTAAGCCACTATGTTTTGGGGTGGTTTCTTGTGCAGCCACTGTTTGAGGCCCCAGGCCACCCCTCCTTCATCTCTCTCAGCCAACATCCTGGGGGCTTCCTACTTAGGTAAGAAAATCGAGTTCATCAGGCCCAACCCTTAACATCCTTTCTTGTGTCTACAAACAGATTTATCCCTGAACTCAGTTTTTCTTCCCTCCTGCCTGAAGCCAGTCTCTCCCACTCTTGATCACTCTTGGCAGTGAAGTTCGGTGGTTAGGGACATCAGCTTTGGAGTTAGGCACAACTGGAGGCCTCTTGGCTCTGCTGTGCACCCAGCTGTGTGAATTTGATCCCAAAGCACTGAGCCCTCTGTCAAATGCAGATATAAATAGAAGCTCTACTGTTGCGCTGTTGCCAGCCCTTAGAATGGAGCATGGCATGCAATAAATGCTCAATAAAACACAACTCTGTGTGCTGTAAATTATCACTCTGTTCCCACCACCTTCAGCCTCTTCCCTCTCTACTGACTCCTTCTCCTCAGCTCAAACACATGCAAATCACTACCATCTTCCAAAAACTTTCTGCTGCATGTTTATATGCCCTTCACGTTATCTCCCATGTCTTGACTTCAAGGGAAATGGTTACTTCAGTGGTTCCCAATGAAATAGGGCTCCCAGGAGTCCCAGGCTCCCACACTGACCTGGGCTTGGCCACCAAGTGCTGGCCCATGGGATGCTAGCAAGTGTGATGCAAGCAGAGGTTTACTAAGCACATGCCATGCTGTGAGGAAGCCCAAGCAGCCACATGGAGAAGATGCATGGATGAGAACCAAGACTCCCAGCCGGCAATACCAGGGAGCCCTTAGCAAGTGGCCCAAACTGAGTACCAGCTATGTGGATGAGACCCTCTTAGACATTCTGGTCATCCCAGGACCCCAGGCAACCCCATGTAAAGCAGAAGGACTGCCTGGCCAACCCAGAGAGTAAAGAGAAAAAGAAACCTTTGTTGTTTGAAGTCACTACATTTTGGTGTAGTTTTCCCCACAGCAATAAATAACCAGAACAGCCCCATTAAACGTTCCAGAAGACTTGTCTCATGCACCATCTCTAGTTCTCTTCCTCCCACGCCCTGCATCCGTCTTTCTCCCTCATCACTCCACCGACATTGCTCTCACTGAGGGACCCGAGATCTTCATGCCAGTAAATCCAGAGTTCACTTCTGAAAGCCTTACATTAGGAGGCAGCCAGTTGCAGTGCTTCAAACCTGCTGCTGTCACGTCTGAGCTGTGGGGTCACGGGCAGGGTCCCTCTACCTCCTGGGGCCTCAGTTTTCCTCTCTGTGAAACGAGGCCCATAATACAACTTACTTCGTGGGGATTAAATAAACACCTGAGACAACTCCCCTGGAACAGGGCCTGGACTATAAATGGTGGCCCTCATTTCCTGACCACTCTATAGCAAGCAGCCACCCCCTCTTCCTGAAATATGATTCCCTTGGATGCCGTGGCACCCCGCTTGCCCAGCTTCTCTCTCATCTCTCTGCTTTCTCCTTCTAGGACCACTCTTCTTCTTCTCAACTCTTCAGCCTCGTGTGTCTGTCTTCAGCCCCTGTTTCTCTTACTCCAACTTACTCTCATGCTGATAACTCCCAAATACGTCCCTCTGACCTTGACCTCTCCCTATGTCCAGCCTCCTAAATCTGGTTTCTTCCTTGACACTCCCTTGGATGTCTTAAAGGCACCTTCACCACCTCCAAAGCCAGATTCATGGTCTCCCACGAACTGCCCCACACCCTCCTTGTACTCTCCACTGAGGCAGATGGCAGCACCCCCCCCCCCGGGGACCCAAGTTTCACCAACTCGTCCTGACTCTGCCCACTGCCTCTGTCTTCGCCCAAGTTGCCATCAGCTCTTATGAAGACCACGCCTCCTAATGGGTCTCCCCATGGCCCTTCTTTCTCCTTTGATCCCTTTCCCAGGTTCTATTAGGGGAATCTCCCCACAGCACCGTTCTGATCTTGTTCCCTGGCCCTGCTTCAAAACCCTTGGAGGCTCCCCTTGGCGTTAAGCCTCTGGCCACACCCTCACACACAGCTTGTTCTCTGCACTCACTGGCTTCTTTTTGGCCCCTGATCTAAATGTTTCTCCTACCACAGGGCCTTTGCACAGGCCATTCCCTCCTCTTGCTTGGCTAATTCTGCCTCCTCCTTCAAAGTTATTCTCAAAGATCATTCTCTCAGAGATGCCTCCTCCAACCCCCAGACTCCACCATCAGATCCGATTATTCATGAGGAAAGGTGTGTAAGTCTCCTTTGTGGCTCTCATCTACCATAGACTTAATTAACCTATTCGTCATGAATTGAGTTGCTCAGTGGCTGTTTCTGCACGTAGATTGTCGCAGCCATGAGAGCAATCACGTTTGCCTTGACTCTGTCCTGGTCTCTGTCTGCCAGAGCTGCCGTAACAAAGTACCATATGCTGGTTGGCTTCAACAATGGAAATTTATTGACTCACAGCTTTGGAGGCTAGAAGCCCCACATCGAGGTGTGGACAAGGCCTCGGTTTCTCCAGAGTCTGGAGCATTCTGGTGAAGGCAGTCCTCTATCACATGGCCACCTCCTCCAGCTTCTCCTGCTTCTGGCTTCTACTTCTTTGTCTGTTTTCCTTTGCTTCTAAGGACTTCAGCCCTATTGGATTGAGGCCTGCCCTCCTTCGGTTAGGCCACACCTTAACTAGTAATAGCATCTTCAAAGGTCCTACTTGCAAATGGATTCACAGCCCCAGGACAGGGGGTTGGGACTTGAATGCATCTTATGTGGGGGAAGTGATTCAATCCCCAACAGTGTCTAGTTATCTCTCGGAGCTACATGTGGAAGGCTCCCAAATGCCCTGCGGAAGGCTGTAGAAGAAACGAGGTTTCAGACAAGGCAGACTCATGTAGGAAGAGCAGGGCAGAGAGGCTGGGGAGGGGGACACTCAGCGCTGAGTGGGGGGTTGGAGGATGACTTGGTGAGGTGAGGTTTGGGGCATGTGCTGGTGGGGGGAGGAAGATTCTCCCCTGCTGCTTTCCCCCTGGGTTTCTCTCCCTGCTCCTCCCTGTCCCCTCTCCCCTTCTCTCCCTCTCTCCATCCTTACTGAATCCTGGAAGGAGACCCAGAGCTTTCCACTCCACCCCCCCACCCCCAATGCCCATGTCTTTGGTAATTGTTCTCACAACCACGTCGGTATCGAACAAACAGATGTTTATAGTTAATCCCTAATTTTGCCATCAAAAAATATACAATCTTGGGTAGAAACCGAGGAGGAAAGAATTTTTTAATTTACAGTGTCTCCCCACCACCCCACTCCTGAAATTTGAAATTGCTGAATAGCCTCCAAATTCAATATTCCAAGTCAAACAAATCTATGTGTTCTCCAAAAGGAAGTATTGAATATCTGACCAAGATGGAACGGGATGAAAAAAGCAAGAGAAAAGGGAAAAGCCGCCTCATTCGGCTGAGTTCAGCCACGCAAAACGACTTCCAAGAATGGCTCTTTTCCGGTATTTGTCCTTTCTTTCTTCTTTTCATTTTTTAGTGAAAGGTTGGCGTTCCACAGAGGAGCTGGCTGAGGTTGTTAGGCAATGGTCAGGCAAACCAGATGCCACCCTACTTGGTTTATTAGTGCCCATTCTCTGCCATTTTGAGTGCTAGACTTGGGTGCCAACCCTGAAAGGTGCAGCCTCTGTCCTCAGGGAGCTGCCAGGCTTGTGCTATGACAAGTGCTATGATCAGAGTCTGGAGGAGAGCAGCCTCAACTTGATGGAGGAGGAGATGCTGGATCTGGGTCTTGAAGAGGAACGAGAAGGTCACCGGGCAGAGGCTGTGGGGAGAGCCAGCAGGGAGAGACAATAGCATGAAGGGGGCTGGAAGAGGATGGGCCCTGGGTGTTCAGGGCAGGGCTGCGGTGAGGGTGTGTTTGGAGGGCCATGGGGCTGGAAGTGTGAACAGGTCCACGTGGGGAAGGGCCTTTAGTGTCAAGAGTGTAGCTGCGATTCAGTGAAGAGCAGGGAGCTGGGACAGTGACATGCCTCCCAGGCCAGGCTGGCTCTGATACACATGAACTGAATGAATCTGAGCTGCCTTCTAGCCCACCCAGCTCAGCCATCACCTCCATGGAGCCTTTCCCACATCCTCGCCCTCCCTCTACTCCCATGCTCCATTTCTTGGGGCTCCTGAGCACATCTTTCTGCTGTGCCCTCACCAGCCGCCTCAAAGCCCCAGGCCAGAGGTGCTAATGACTCTATGTTCAATGACACGACTCCAGATTCCATTTGCTCTGCCCTTCCTCACTCCACTTCAGCACGTCTTGACCCCCTTCCCTGGGCTTCAGGTTCCCCAGCCAGGCCCTCTGACCTTGGTTTGCTGCTGAGGCCATCCTCACCTCTAAGCACATAAAAACGAGCAGTTTCCAGCCTCATGGCAAGTCTTTGCAAAGGTGGGATAGCCCCCATTTCCCAGACGGGGAAGATGAAGTTAAGTAACCTGCCCCATTTGCCCAGACGCTTTTGGTTGCGAGTGACAGAAACCAACTCACAACTGGTTGAAGCACACAAGGAAATTTGTGAGCTCACGTAACTGAAAAGCCCAGGGGCTCAAGCAGATCCAAGGATGGAACAAATGCTCCCCCACCCTACTCTCCAGGAAGGGGGCCAACCTCTCCTCTGTGCTGTCTCCCCAGGTGGCTGCCTCCAGACTGGCCTCCTAGCCTGTCTGCAACTTTAGGGAAAGTGCCTTCTTTTACCAGCAGTTGAAGAGAAAGCCTGGGATTGGCTCTGATTGGGCCGACTTGGGCCATGTGCTCACCTTCAACCAATCACAATGATGGTGGGAATAGGAGGGTTGGAAGACCCTGCTTGGCCAGGCCTGGGTCATATGCCTATCCCTGCATGCCAAGGGCATGACGTTATCATGCCACAAACCCTACAGCCTGAGCGTGTGATAGGGGGGCCCCCAAGGAAAACTGAGGGATGGACCTGAAGGAGGGGGAATGGATAGGGGGAGGAACTCTGAGATGTCCATCCCGGTGTCACTGTCATGACACTTAGGAGAGGTGGGGCCAGTGGCCTAGGTGCAGCGTCTTGCTGCCCCTTCCCCATCCACACACAGCTCCCCTGCCCACCTCTCCAGAACCGCCCAGCCCATTATTTCCCCTGGGGGTTGTTGGCGCAGAGTCTGGAGTTCCAAGCCAGTGTCGGGGAGGTGACCTCCAGAAACCCTCCGAGGAATCCACGCTGTTCAAATAGACTCATCATGCACCATCTGCCCAACAGCCGCCTTGGACGCAGAAACGCTGTTTCCCCACCAGAAGGCAGCTGGTCATTACGTTATCACAGCTACACTGTAGAGCCATATTTACATGTTCGTCCACCTCACCGGCTTTGCTAACCAAACCCTTTTTGTAGTCCGGTGGTTGCAAGGGATTCACTCAAGATTCATTCCACAACTATTCACTGGGCATCATTGAGCTAGGATCGGAGGCTGCAGCAGGGAATAAGCAGATATATCCCAGTGAAGCTTGTAGATCAGTCTCTTTA
>JAQZBX010070245.1:0-15447 GCA_029593785.1 Cabassous unicinctus
TTACAAATTATGAAGGAGTGCCATCAATATTATTACTAGTAACTGTAGCCCATGTCTTACATTTAGTGTATTTTCCCCCAAGCCACCCAATTTTTAACACCCTGTGTTAGTATTATAGATGTGTTATTGCTCAGGAGAGAATATTCTAATATTTATCCTATTAACCACATTCCATCCATATTCCACCACTGGATTCCCCATGTTATATATCCCCATGCTTTGCACAATCCATTCAAAGTGTAGACTCAGTGGCTCTCATTTTCAACACAGATTTGTGCAGTCATCACCTCAGTCAATTTTAGAACTAAAACATTTATTTAGAAAGAATTTCAAACTTAGAGAATAGTTGCAAAAATAATACAAATCCCATACAGGGAACTGAAAATAATATACTCCCTCCTCCTTACTCAGACGTTAGGCTTATATTTGACTTAATCAGCCTCCTTCTGGGTTAATCCAGTGTGCATGTCCTGCTCCATGGTGCTCTATCATGGTCTTGAAGAAGCAACTTTGGGTTTTGTTAATTTTCTCTATTGTTTTTTGTTGTTGTTTTCCTCAATTTCATTTATTTCTGATCTAATCCTTGTTATTTCTTTCCTTTTACTTACTTTGGGAATGGTCTGCTGTTCTGTTTATAGTTCCTCCAGGTATGGAGTTAGGTCTTTGATTTTAGCTCTTTCTTCCTTTTTAATGAAAGCATTGAGGGATGCACATTTCCCTTTCAGCCCTGCTTTCATTGTATCCCAGAGCTTTGATATATTGTGCTTGTTTTTCACTTGTCTCATGATATTTACTAATTTATCCTGCAATTTCTTCTTTGACCACAGATTACTTAAGAGAATCTTGTTTAATCAAGATATATCTGTCAATATTCAATTTTTCCACATGCTATTGATTCCCAGCTTCATTGTATTATGATCAAATACTGTGCTTTGTATAATTTCATCTTTTTAAAAATATTGAGACATGTGTGACTCAATATATGGTCTATCCTGGAGAAAGATCCATGATCATTTGAGAAGAATTTATCCCTGTTGTTTGCAGGGCGTAATGCTCTATAAATATCTGTTAGCTCTAGTTCATTTATCATATTATTCAAGCACTCTGTTCTTATTGATCCTCTGTGCAGATGTTCTAAATAATGCTAAGAGTGGTGTATTGAAATCTCCAACAATTATTGTAGAGTTGTCTATTTCTCCTTTCCATTTTGCCAGTTTGTACCTCATGTATTTTGGGGCACCCAGGTTAGGTGCATAAATATTTATTATTGCTATTTCTTCTTGGTTAATTGTGCTTTTTATTAATATATAAAGAACATATTCATCTCATATTAAAATTTTTCATTTAAACTCTATTTTTCTGATATTAATGTAGTTACTCCAGCTCTCTTTTGGTCACTATTTGCATGGAATATATTTTTCTAACATTTCAACTTAAGGTTTTTTTGCATCCTTGCATCTATTGTGAATCTATTGTAGACAGCATAAAGATGAATCATACTTTTTTAATCCATTCTGCCAGTGTTCAGTCCATTAATGTTCAATGTTCTTACTGTAAAGCCTAGTTCCTCTGTGTATTTTATCTTTAGTTTTCTGTTGTCATATCTTACTATTGTCTGTCTTTTTACCCTTTTTGTTACTAATAGTCTTCATTTCAGCATTATTCTCATAGGCTTACTCTCCTTTCCTTCCCTTTCAGCCTGCAACACTCCCTTTAGTATGTCTTGTAAATCCAGACTCTTGGTTACAGTTTCTGTTTATCAAAGAAGACCTTAACTAACACTCATTTTTGAAGGACAATTTTGCTGGATAAGGAATTCTTGACTGGCAGTTTTCTCTTTAATTACCTTAATTAAATATATTATACTACTGCTTTCTTGCCTCCATGGTTTCTTATAAGAAATCAGCTCTTAGTCTATTGAACATTCCTTGTATGTGAGGAATTTCTTTTCACTTGCTGCTTTTGGAATTCTTTCTTTTTCTCTGGCATTTGAAATTCTGAATAGTAGATGTCTCAGGGTACATCTATTCAGATTTATTCTGTTTGGGGTGCATTGTTCTTCTTGTATATTGATATTTATTTCATAGTGGTTAGGCAATTTTCAGGCATTATTCTCTCAAATGTCCTTTCTGCCAATTTTTCATTCTTTTCTCCTTCTAGGACACCCATAAGACATGTGTTTTGGCAGTTCATACTGTCATTAATTTTCCTGAGACACTGTTCAATTGTCCCATCCTCTTCTCTTTGTATTCTTTCTTTTCAAGATCAGATGCTCTGTCTTCCAGTTCATTTATTCATTCCTCAGCCAATTCAAATCTGCTGTTATGTAGTTCTAGTGTATTTTTAATCTCACCCATTGTGACTTTCATTTCCATAAGCTCTATTACCTTTTTGAAAAATTTTAAATTGTTCTTTATGCTCATCCAGTGTCTTTTTAGTATTCTTTATCTCTTTATTCATATATTCCTTTAACCTCTTGATTTTGTTTAGGAGATTTCTGTGAATATCATTGACTAGTTCTTTTAAATTCTGTGTCTCATCAGGATTTTCTATTTTTCCTTTGGCTGGCATATTTCTTCCTGTTTCTTTTTATGGTTTGTAGTTTTTTACTGATGTCCAGGCATCTGGTTATTTTGGTGAGTTTACTCTGATGATCAATTTCTCTCTTGCCTTGTAGTTTTGTTTCTTGCTCTTCTTTGATTTTTGGGTCAACTTGTTCTAAAAGTTTAAAACTGCCTTATTTTAGTTCAAAAACAGGGCCAGGAACCTAATAATGGGGCACAGACCAGATCCACTGGAGCCTGGGGATAGCACCCCAAAAACTTTGTCTTTCCTCACTTTCTTGCCCTGTCAGCAGATGTCCTCTTTGGTGAACATTTACTCAGATGTGATTCTTTCAGCTTCTACTGTTTGCTGTTTCTGAACCAGTTATTGCCACAGTTCATGGTGGTCCCTGCTGTTTAAACTTACTGAAGAGAAACCACACTCAGACCTGCACATCTTTCCTCTTCCCTGGGAGAAACACACCTGCTCTTCTCTCAGTTGGTCACCATCAGTCACAGGTTTTACTGAGGCTATTCACCTTAAGAGTTGGGGGTTGGCATTGTTTCCAGCCATGGGGATGAGTAATTCATGATTTTCCTTTTGGTCTTTTCATCTCTCTGTCCCCAATCCCTCCTTTTGTTTCATTTATTTTCCACTCTGCAACATGCAAATGCCATGCCAATAAGTCTAGAGAAGTTGCTACTTCTTTTTCACTAGGTCCATTCAATATAATGTCATCAATATAATGAACCACTGTGATGCCTTGTGGAAGGGAAAGGTGATCAATTTCCCCAGGGACTAGATTATAACACAAAGCTGAAGAGTTCATATACCCCAGAGGCAGGACAGTGAAGGTGTATTGCTGCACTTGCCACGTGCAAGCAGACTTTTTCTGGTGGTCTTTACTAACAGGTATAAAGAAAAAAGAATTTGACAGATAAATAGCAGCATACCAGGTACCTGGGGAAATGTTGATTTGCTCAAGAAATGAAGTCACACCTGGAAAAGAACTGCAATGGGAGTCACCACATTGTTAAGTTTATAATGATCCCCTATCATCCTGTAAGATCCATATACTTTCTCCACAGATCAAATATGAGAAGTTTCTGAGGAGGTGGTGGAAATCATCACTCTAACTTCGTTCAAGTTCTTGATGGTGGCACTAATCTCTGAAATCCCTTTAGATATTAATATTGTATTAGGTTTGATATTTTGCTAGGTAGAGGTAGTTCTAATGGCTTCTACTTGGTCTTTCCTATGTTTATTATACTACCAAATGATTTGTGTGTTGCCTCAGCAATCATTTTAACTTTAGCTTTAGCTAAAACATGTGTCTCAAAATAGAACATTGGCCTAGATATTAAACAGATTTCTAGCCCTGGGATGTAAACATCCCCAGAACCAAAACCCTCATCTGTAATCACCTCCCACATTACCCAAATGCATCACTTAAAACCCACAATAATAGCAAATGATATGCTAATTGCACCACCTTGGACCCTCAGTCTCTTTCCCTTTTTGTACATGTTTGCTTTAAACAAACCAATCCTTGACTTCCACTGGAAGTCTACTAACCTCCACCTCTCGACCTCAATAAACCCACAAGCACATGGGTCCCTTTTGTTCTACTTGTCTATACCCCAGTTACCAATTGAACCACACAAACTAATCGTGCTTCCCATCATTGTACTGCATCCCTATCTTTCTGGGACCTGTGAATAACAATCTTTTCTCATGTATTTTGACTTCAGGTACCAGTTTTTTTACAACTGACCTCCAGTTGGCCCCAAATTTAAAATCCAACTTAACTAATTTGAAATACCTACCTTAACAACCCTCACTGTTCAGGTCACTGAATGAATATGGTGATTGTGCCAATTGCTGATTATATTCCAATTATGCATTCTTGAATTGGGGATTTAATTAAATAATTGATTGAGGGAACCACTGGAGTCATTGTGAGACAGACCAGAATTAAAACTCAATTGACACATTTACGAAGATAAGCATCTTCTCTGACTGGTGTACCATAGTGACATTATATGTTTCTGTGAATTAATGTTAGTTCACAGCCAGTTTCTAGTAATCCTCCAAATGTGTGATAATTTCCTTGTCCCCAATGCACAGTTACTCTGGTAAAATACCATAAGTCCCTTTAGGGAAGGCTGGGAGGAAGATTAACAGTATATATTTTTGGTAATGCAGCCTCTCTTTCATTTAAGGGATTGTGAGGCTGTAAACTTTCTCAAGTCTGAGGATTAATTGAGGTGTCAGGACTTTATTTTTTTTTTGTAACTGAATTTAGGTTTTTGCTCATTTGACCTAGAACTCTTTTGCTTATACAGATAAAATAAGAATTTAGTAGACTGTCCATCTATTTCATGTCATACCCTATGATCAACTAGATAATGCCATAGATGTCTGTGAGTCAAACTATCCTTATTACTGCTTTGACTATACTGTCCATTTTGGTATCCACTCCTACCTTGTCTTTGAGAATTAAGTGCTGCAACTTGGCTTGTGTCATCCTGGAATCTGACGATCCCCATTGTGTTTAAGGATCCAAGTTCAGTGACCACATTTCCCACAGTAATATCTGAATTATAGAGATAACCATAAAGCTCTTCAACAATTATAGAGTTGCTCTCCAAAATTTATTCCTTATGGTCCTGGTGAAAGGGGTACCCTCTTGGCATTCCTTATGAGAGTGTGAAGTTCTTACATGAAAAATCCAACATTATGTTCCAATATTTCTTAGCCATTGGATCCCATAATATACATTATAAAAGGGTGATACTTCTCTTTCAAGTAGATGTGGTATAAACAAAATCAGGTTCATGCAGGCCCTGCAGTCCTTGAAGGCACAAGCATATTACAGGAGGAAGTACCTCACATGCTCATGGACCCCACTCCTGTCTTTGAGCTTCTATCTTCTATCTTCCTGCCCACACTTGTGGCCTTTTGGAGAATTTCCTATGACTTGTAGACTGAGGAAGGAAAAAACTTGGGGATTGTTTATGGTAATTCTGTGCTGTATGTAGAAATCACAGGCAAGTGGACAGCTGCAACTCTACAACTTCTTTCTTGGAAGTCCCTGGAGGACAGTGGTGAAATAAAATCCTCCCAGTGGGCATAATTCAGGCAGTGCACCTGGCTGTTTATTTTACTTCGAAGGAAAAATGATTAAACATGTGATTGTTTACTTATTCATTCAGCTAGGTGATCAAAGATTTTGAAGGACGATGATGGAAAAAATGTTAACATAGAAATCTGAGGGGAGGTATGTGGATACATTGTGTGTCTGTGTGTGCACACAAAAAAATGTGAAGAAATTTTCCCATGTAAAATTTAATAATGAAATGTATAAGATCAACCATTCTTTGCATGCCAATCAACTCTATTTCCTAGGCATTCCTTCAATTTCACAATGGACTAATTTACAAAGTTGCCATGGTTGCAAGGATGGAAGTTATGTGTGGTTTCAGCAACATGAGCTACCACATGACCAAGGCTAGACTGGGTATGAGCACTTTAGACTGTCCAATTTGCAAGCAGCGTAGACTAACATTGAGTCCAATAGGGCACCTTTCCATTTCGTGTTGTACCAGCTAACTGGTGACAGGCTCATAACATTGGAGTGCTTCCATCATGGGAATGGCTGTGTTCTGATCTAATTAGAATACTCTTACTCTGGATGTGGCTTGCCTTCTCTGAACCCAATGATTTTGCAAAACCTGCCATTCATTAACTTGCAGAATGTCTTATCCAATGCGGTGGCTCAAAGCTATCTACTCCAGAAAAATATATTCTTTAATTTAACCTAGTCTGGCATATATGAACCATTGTAAATATGACCTTCTAATGAGGTTATTTCAGTTAAGGTGTGGCACAGCTGAATTAGGATGGGTCACAGAGCATTACATTGACATTCACAAAAAGATGGAAAGCCGCAGAGGAATCATGAAGAAACCATAAATCAATGGACCCCAGAAAATAAAGGAAAAGCCAGGAGAGGCTGCAATGGCCATTGCTTTGTGGCAGAAATCCAAGGAACAGGGATCACTGACCTCCAAACCCAGAACATCACAATCTTCTAGGATAAAGCATCAGCATGATGATACTTTGATTTTGGACATCTCCTAAACTCAAAATTATGAGCCAATAAATTTCCATTGTTGAAGCTGACCCATTGACTGTTATTTGCTTTAGCAGTCAGGAAGCTAAAGCTTCATGATATTCCACATGCATTGCTTCTGATCTAAGAACTCACTTTGCAGCACATAAAATGTAGCAATGGACTCATGCTGAGGAAATGAACTTATCTTATCATGTTCCCTATCATTCCAAAATGGCTTGATTGAATCTTTGAATGACCTGTTGAAGACTCAATCACAGCATCAGCTACATGGCAATACCTTGCAGCACTGGGTCAATGTTCTTCAGAAGGATGTATATATGTATATACTCTGAATCAGCATCTAATATTTTGTGCAGTTCCTCCCACAGCCAGAATATATTGGTCAGGTTCAAGGAATGGAAATGGGAGTGTGTCAAAAGGGGTGCTGATGCAAAGTACCAAAAATCTGTTGGCTTTTACAAAGGGTATTTATTTGGGGTAGAAGCTTACAGTTACAAAGCCCTAAAGTGTCCAACTCAACATTACTTCCTCACCAAAGTCTATTGCTACATATCAAAGCAGGATGGCAGGTGACCTCTCCCTGGTCTCTCTTTCCTTCTTCCTCTTAAGGCTCCATGGATCCAGCTTCTTCCAATCTAAGCTATAGGCCGGCATAGGGCTCATCTCTCTTCCAATGGCTTTAGCTGTTTGAGCCTTCTCCTTTCTGTCACATGGCAGGACCAAAATAATCCAAGTCCTCTCCTCTTCCATATCTTCTCTGTGTGTCTTCTTTAGTATCTATTTCTATCATCCCACCAAGGGAACAGGGACTCAATCCTGAGCCATGCCCTACTGACATGGTCAAATCAAAGCCCTAATCTTGATTTAATAAAGTAAACATAAAACCTTTGAATTTAATACAATCAAATGGTATCACACCCAGAGGAACAGACCAGTTTACAAACATAAAAATATATCTTTTTTTTTTTAATTCATAAACAATATCAAACTGCTACAGAGTGGAACCACTCATTACTGCTCCCAATGTTACAAAAACAAATTGTTGCTTACTCTAACTGACCTGCGTCTCTGCTGGTGTTGAGATCTTAGTTGCAAAGGGAGGACTGTTTCCACTAGAAGACACAAAAATATACCACTGAACAGGATGTTAAGACTGTTGAGTATCTCTGGGCTTCTCATGCCTCAAAATCAACAGACAATATAGAAAGTTCCTCTACTGGTTGGTGTGATTGATTTTGATTATCAGGCAGAAGTTGTCCTGCTACTACACAATGGCAGAATGGAAGAGTATTTCTGGAAAAGAAGTAATCCTTCATGAAATTTCTTAGTACTAACATGCCCTGTGATAAAATCAATGCTAGATTAAGACAACCAAATTCATGCAATACTAGCAATGAAAGTTTGGACCACACTAACATAAAAAGATTGCCTCCAACTGAAGTGCTTGTTGAGAACAAAGAGAATATGGAGTAAACATTGAGAAAGGTGTTTATAAATACCACTAACAACTTGTGACCAGTTACAGAAATGAGGAATAAGTTTGCATGTGTGTACATGTGGCTGCATTAGTTTTTGTATAGTAACTCATCCAACTATTTATGCAAAGGCTCTACTCATTGTCATGTGCATTCTCTAAAGTCTCTTTTTATCTCAGCAGCTAGCCAATGGCTTGAGAGATAACTTCTTTCAAAACCTGGAGTGGAAAATAAAATAAAATTACTCTCCCATTCTTTGCAGATTGGCTTTGAGCTGCTGCATTCCTACAGCATTAAGTATGTATACCTACTGCTCTGGCTTAAACTTCACATCCTACTAAATGGCCTGTGAGAGGTGCAATTTTAGGTCTCTGTCAGGTCTTCCTTAGCATGTATCTGACACTGGTCATGCACACTGCATGCTGGATACCCAGGTATTTGTTAAAGCCCTTCCAGGCCCTTATTTTCCCCAATAACCTTTCTCCTCACCCTTGTCTTGTCCAGGCTTTGGGGTCTGTCTACTTCTTGACCCTGTGCTGCTTAGCCCAGGTAACTACAGGGTAAATATGCCTTGAGATGTTTTTATAAGATGCCACCTGGAAAGCTACTCCAGCCTGAGATAAACAAAATGGATGTGAACCTCTATATCTGTTCTTCAGGGAAACATCAGAAATATCAAAATACAAAGTCATATTTTTAAATATAAGGTCCATATCACTTCTAGTGTATGCTATATGTACACCAGTGCACTATGTTGCAGTAAATGGATTTGTGGGTGTTTTATGTTTATTGGAATATAAAAATAGAACATACATTTGATGAGTTGTGGTTATAAATCAGTGCAGATTAACATAGCAGTATTTACAGGTGAATGTGGAGTAATATAGAGTTTTAGTTTTTAAGATATGTGTAAGTTCATAGGAATAATCAAATAATATGGATGGAACATAGATGAGCTAGAATAATTGAAGGAGCAAATTCCTTGATAGTTTATAGTCCAGGGAATAGACTGGTTTTACATAGATAAAGGGAAGTTCACACACTTTAACAAGATACCAGGAGAAAAGACACAGTTCATGGGTTCTGATATAATGATTTGTATACTTGGTAGTATGAAGGTGTGATCCTTCTCTTATATATGCTACTATTTTCTCATTAAAATAATATTAGTTCAGTATTTACAAAGCAAGAGTGCAGTGGAAGGGGTGCTGGAGTTTGAGGGGGAAAGGAAACAATCTAATAGATAAAGGGGTATTATTGATGGCATCCTTGCATTTTAGATCAAAAATTGAAGTGAAACCAAACTGTAAGATCATGCCTTCTTTTGAAACCATGTTCAGAAGTGAGGATAGGCACAGAATAGACAAAGCTTTGGATTTTTCCTTGTGAGCAGGTGTTCTTAAGCTTTTTGTTCCATTGACCCCTTTGCTAGTCAGGTGAAAACCATGGACCTCTTAATAAGTCCACACTATACTGTGTATTATTTAATAAATATATCACATCTGCACCAACACATCCCCAGAAGAATAATGTTACTTTTTTGAATTTTAATTAAACCTCATGGACCCATTGTTAAGAATCCCTGCTTGTGAGTAAATCAGACAGAGAGTAAGTTGTAGTTAAGGCAAGTTGAAAGGAATGAAGTATATGGAATAAAGGAGAGATGAAAATATATTTGAAAAAATTTAAACTTAATCTCTCAATGGTTATGAAATAATTGTAAAATACATCTATGAACACATTACCATGGTGAAAGTTATTTGAAATTGAAACTTGATGCTGCTGAAAATACAGGCATGGACACTGAAGTTAGATTTGAGAAAAAATAAGTAAAATTCTGTGGGATTATTAAATCATGTGTTCATTACACATTATTTAACCTAAGAGTATGATTGCTGAAAGAAACTCAAAGGACTCAAGAAGTTTAGTCTCGGGGAAGAGCAACAGGCAAATGAGATTGCAAACTGTAGTGGGAAAACAATATGCATTGAAAAGATCCAGCAACATCATGCATAAAAAAATTTGTCCTCACACCACTCTCGGTCACAGAGAAAACAGCCTTTCTCCAGGTCTCAAACCACCATCAACATATACATGTCAGCCTATGAAGACCAAAGTCTTCTGGGGAGTTTGCATCTCTTATAGTGAGCAGCCATGTCAGCATATTCTACTTATGTGTCCAGGTTTCATCCTCAAATCCTCCTCCCCACGAGACTTAACCAAACCAGGTGCAAATCAAGAGTCCACTCTTAACTAAAAAACTATGCAGATGGGTTTATACATCCTGCTCAGAAAAAACACAAACACATGATGACAAAGAATCATTTTACCTTCTGTTCTCCAGATAAGCTTGTGGTCAACCCAGGCTTGCTATAAAGATGATAAGAGAGATATTAATAGAAATAGAAGATATACAATTGTATCCCATATAACACATTTTTTTCTGAACAAGAGAACAGAACAAAATGAAGAAAACAGAACAATTTCATAGAAATAATAGAAAAACACTTCTCTTGAGACCAAAACCTGAATTGACATATAGTATGTACACTATATTCCTGTAAACAGATGATAAAGATTGGTGAAAAAAGAGACATATTTTGGAGAAAATTGTTAAATTTATAAAATTAAAAATATTTCTAAGGACACCTAAGCAGAACAAAAGTGCTCTGGAAAGATTGTAAATTTCCTACCCAATTCTAAAACACTTTGGGGAAATCAGACTTGTTATTTTTCAGTCAAAGACCTCAAATATTTAAGAATTTGTGTTGAATATAGTAACCACCTCTAGAATATTAAGAGGAATTGTAATATAAATTTATAAAGAACTAAATCAAGATAGTTTACGATAAAGAGATGAGGTGGCAGGAAATTTAGATGTGCTAATATTTCTGTTTTTTATAGTGAGGGTATCACTTAAAATTTATTAATCAAGAACTAAAGGCCTAAATAAGCAAAAAATAAATTTACCTAACAAATTAAAATAGATGAAAAATTCTTCTGTGCTAACATATTAAAAGCCCACACAAGAGAAAACAAAAACAGAATATATAAATATATGAGGATATTGCATAGAATAAGACAATGAAGTTGATTAGATTCTTTTCTATCATATCAATAAGTGTAAATAGGTGATATATTTAGATGAGGCAATGTTTCAATATATATCCAAATATTCATGTCTCTTAACCGATTCACTGATGTAATTTGTAAATAAACTTAGGATTGTATGCCATATTACATATACCTCCATGTCCTTTGCGTGATTGTTTTTCAAAAAATACAGTGACAGAAATAGAAATAGCAAATTTTCTTTAATCGGAGAACTGGTTAAATAAACACAAACTTAATGAGAGTATTTTTTACTATTGAAAAAAAAATGCCTGTAAATAACTGTCATATAAAAATTTTGTTGATTAGTGTATCGGCTTGGAATTATGTACAAGATACAGTGATGATTGTGGTGGTGATTTTGTTTTTGTTTTGATATAACAAATTTATTGAGATGCAATTTGCCTACCATTCACTTTTGTTTTGAAAGTGTGTAATTCAGTGGATTTTAGTACATTTAGAGAATTGTGCAAATATGATCACCCACTAATTTTGGAATATTTTCATCACCCCAAAAAAAACTCCATATATTAGCAGTCACTCCCCACTCCCATCCTTCCAGTGCTTGGAAGCCAATTATCTGTTTTCCGTCTATTGGTTTGCCTGTATGGGACAATTTAATTTAATGGGAAACATAGAATATGCTGTCTTTTGTCACTGGTCATAATATTTGGCTTTTATCATTGAGCATCATATTTTCAAGGTTTATCCATGTTCTAGCCTATATCAGTACTTTGGGGGAGAGAGACTGAGCTAATGACACGATTTCACTTCTCATTTGGAACTTTTCTGTGTTGTTTTGATAAAAATAAATAAATTTAAAAGAAAATAAAAAACATATGCATGATTTATGTAACAGGATCATATAGCTATGGAACTAATATTATTTTCTCCTTTTTTATTCAGTAATATATATGTATCTATCACATATAACTTTTAATTATGTTTTATTAAATACTAAGAAAAAACTAGGCAAGTACCCTTATATTTATGGCTATGAAAGAAACATACATAACTAAAACAATATTAACTGTTACCCAAAAACCTATAAACCATGAAAAACTGGTTCATTCCAAAGAACAAATTTATTTTAATCATAGGTGGTCAATTAATACATTTCAACATTAATAGTTTAATAGTTTAACACTAAATTTACCTAGTCAAATGTGCATGAAGTTAAAGGATGAACATGACATATATTTCCTTCCAAATAGATATAAGAAAAGTTTATTTGGTATACAATATTATTCTGTGTTTGTTAGTAAAATTGAATATATGAAATAAATATAAGGTTTGAAAATTGAAAGAAAGGTACAACATTGTCTTTTTCCTTACATGATTATAATTGCATACTGGCATAACTAAAAATAATTTATTTCATCAGTAACATAAATAATTCACTCTTACAAAAACTAAACAAAGGAAGCAATTTAAATATAAATGTAATTAGGTCACTAATATCTACAGAGAATAATGGAAGAATGGATCCAAACTCGATTTTAAATGAATGATTAAATCCTTTGGGAAAAAAAAACAAAGAATTGTACAGTGCTGCTATGGAAAAAAATTCTAAGTGATTTGTAGACAAAGACTGGGGCCTTGGAAAAATTAGAAAGTTATATTTTGGTTCTTAGATATCAAGACCCAAAATATAGTGAAGGAAAGACCAACCATTCCAAGTAAGTCTCCAAAGCCTGAAATGGAAATGGAAACTATATTTCACTACATTAAATAAAATTTGTGGACAAAATATTCCAATATATAAAATAAAAACATAATATTTTTATATATGATATGTATGAGATGGAGAAAGTCTAAATGTCTTGATACATATGAGCTTAAAGAAAGCAATAAAAATCATGAAAAATTATGAAAGGATATGTCACATAAAAATTAATCCAAATGATTTATACATTTTAAAAATCACAATTAGATATGTGCACCTCAAAACAATGAGGCATTTTATATCTCCAGTCATAATGATTAGGATTGCTGGCCTGAAGTACAAAGCTGGAATAATCTGTGACTTTTGAGATTTCCTTGCAGCTCTGGAAATAAATGAACTTATTCCTATAAAGACTGTTTCAGGCTGAGGGCAAATGTGGTGGTTAATTTGTTTTTTTATCCAGGGTATTTACTAACCCAACTCACGGAGGATAATTTTAAAATAGGGAGGAAGCATAGAACAGCAGTTCTTGGTACTTATTCTACTCTGTCTAGGCAAGATTGTGTTTAAGATCATATATTGCATTTGAATGAACCCAGCAAAGATCAGACAGTCCTTGGTCTGACCGCATTTTGTTACCTACTTTGTTCTGCCATCCTAATCAGATTTCTTCACTTAATTTTTTCATTCATTTTGTCATTTTTAAAATGAGGAAAATAGGTCTGCTGTGAAGCTCAGAAGAGGTAACGTGTAAGGTGGATAAAGGAAGATTGCAATAGAATTAGCTATTAGTTTATCTTCTGGAAACTCATGAGAAGAGAGAGGAGGGTCTTCCACAAAGTCATGCATTTGGAGGCTGCTGGAACTTTGTGTATCCCATTAACTTGGGGAGTAAAAAACATTGGTACTTCAGGTCAGCTAAATAAGGAGAAGCCCTGTGCTGAAGAAGGTCAGTGTGTCACCTCTGCAATAGCTTTATATGTTGATATCCTGAGATCTGGGTCCATAATGATTGTAAAATACATAATGAACAGAATCCTGGAGTTTAGAGTGAGGCCATCTGGGTTCAAATGCTGGCTCTACCTTGCATACATGGTGTGACCTGGGCTAAATCATTAAGTTCTCTGCAGGTCAGATCCCTCTGTTTAATGGAAATATCATGGGTGGTTTGGAGCAAAAATGTAAATTATATTAAAGAATGCATGTAAACTATTGACCGTGGTTAATAGCTCAATTGTAACAAATGTACCATACTCATGTAAGATGTTACTAATAGGGGAAACTGTGAGAGGCACAGGGCATGGGGTACATGGGAATCCCCTGTATTTTTTATGTGACTTCGCTGTAACTTAAAGCTTCTTTGAAAATAAAATGAAAAAAATAAGACACTGGGGGAACATAAAGAAGAAACTGTAAATATACATAAAAATAACAGATCTTATGGTGACAAAAGGCACAATGCAAAAAAAAAAATGGTTTTGTTTTGGGGGAGGTTTTGGATTACAAAGAAGTCACAACCATGGCAGGGGAGGATGATCTTTTGGCTCATAAGTCAAGTTATATACCAAACAAATACATAAAAACCCATACAGAGCAAAAAAGCCCTCATGTTTTGTTTATATATTTGAGTTAGGATCTTTGAAACAGAGTGATTTCTATATATTTCAAAATAGAGAGATACCAAACTTGATAAACAGCAGAGTTTACAGTTTTTCTCTAAATGAATATACTCCAGACAAAAACTTCATGGTCCTTAACAGTAAGACAATTAGGGCTTTGCTTTCCTTTATCATTAGCTGTAATATTTTAGACAGATACATTGAGGACAATGTAAACTTTACATGAATTTTAATAAAACAGAAAACTTCAGATGAGGTTCATTGGGCACAGCTAAGCATTCCCTTTCCTCCCAAGAGCTTTGGGTTATTGATTCTTTTCAATTCATCTCCTCTACAGACAAAGATTCTTTGGTAGACAGTTCTTAGAAACACTTCTCCTTTCAAGACAGTTTTTCAAGTTTCCATTTGGATAGATTTTATCTTTATTTGGCTTCTTTCTTTTGTTTTGCAATTTCTATGGAATAAACTCTGCATTTTTTAAAGGTGTCTGTTGCGAGAGAGAGAGTCTGGAGTGCGGAGGGGGCGAGCGGCGCGGCGCCGATGGCTTCAGCCGCGTCCGGCCGAGTTGGGGCCATGGTCGACCCCTCCGGTGGGGGGATCTGGCGCGAGGGGCGATGCAGCAGAGAGACTGCGGAGACGAGGCTGGTAGCTCAGGTCTGCTTTATTGGGGAGGTGCAGTACAATATAAAGGGTTGAGGGGTAATGTGGTGCTAGCTGATTGGTTAAAAATCAGGCAAAGTTGGGATTGGAGGCGTGGGTTGTTGCTGGGTAGGAGGTAACAAAGAGGAGTGCAGGGGGAAGGGTTAGGGTGTGGGGGAAGGTAGCGGCCGCGCATGCCCGTTGGTTACTTGTTAAGTTTCATTTCTTGCCCTGAACTTAAGTTTCGTTTCTCTT
>JAQZBX010070246.1:0-15449 GCA_029593785.1 Cabassous unicinctus
TAGCTATAATATCTGAATGCAAAATATTTTCTCATAATCAATAGTAACTCTCAAAATATTTTTTAAAAATAAGCCTTTGCAAGAGTTTGCTTGGCCCAATAACAGTAGTAACCATTGCAGTTTCACAACAATAATAAAACTCCAAGAGTATAAAAATGTAGAAAATAGATTAAATAATTGCAAAAACAGAGATAAGGAAATTTGTGGGAATCAAAGATAAAATAATTGATTACAATATTGGTATAATTAAACAGTAAAAATTAGAAAAACGTTAACTTCGTGGACTCACATCTTGTTCAAAAAGAAAAAAATAGGATTTTAGAAAATAATTATAATTGATAAGATATTCAAATTATTATTATATTTAATAATGAACAAATCAGAAAAATTAATAAGGAAAACAATATGATAGAGAATTGTATTTTTCCACAAACTCTTGGTATATTGTTACATATACAAACTATATTGATGTTAACTCTTAATTATGTTGCTATATTGATGTCATACAGGATGATTTTTGTTCTATTTTAATGAAAATTAACAATACAATTACATATGATTAGAGTTTGAAAATGGCAGGAGAGTAAAAGTATTATTTAAAGAGAGTATCTGAGTGAGATTTCAGTAATTAGTAGTAAAATATAGAAAAGAAATTTCCTTGTTTCACATAAAGGAAGTGTGGAGATTTTTCGTAGATAAATGTATTAGAAAGTTTTAACAGGGTTGTTTTATTTCAAGGAACATTTTATTGCTTGATATTCAGAGCTTTGCATTCATTATAGCTGTTTTATGTTTCTTTTGACAACATTATTATATAAATTGGCATCTTCTTACTGAATAATAGTGTATTATAATGCCTTTATGTGACCATGAAGACTAGATATCAGTTTAATGTGAAACATCTCATAAATTTAGAGTATTTCTGATGACAACATCTGTAGATATCCTATAATACATCAGAAATTATTTATGAGAAGACAAGAAATCTTTTAGTTTAGGCTTTTTGTTTAGTCATGGGTTGATCTCACAAATAGACCCCAAAACCTCATGCACACAATATATGTCATTATAGATAATTCTAACAAAAACGAAAGTTAATAATCACATTCCTATAAAATTAAATAAAATATGATAACATGTGTATTTTATGAATTTTAACTCAGAACTAATCCCATAGCTAGGACATTGCATTATATTGCAAATACAGGCCACATGTGACTACTGAACAATTGAAATGTGACTGGTCCAAATTGTGATCTAATATAAATATCAAATACATAATAATTTCAGAGATGTAGTATGATAACATATCCTAAAAATATTTTATACTGATTGTCTTGATGTAATATTTTGTTACATTTTGTTTTAATATATATATATATGTTACTATATATATATATGTTAATACATATATATATGTTTTGTTTCAATATATATATGTTACTTTCAGTTTTTTTTTAGTTTTTTGAATGTGGTTACTAGAATATTAAAAAAAAATTGTTGATATAAAATTTTTGATGGAGTACATTCACCGCAATCTATTTTTCTGAAGACTTCATGCATGACCTTACAAGAAAATAATATGAAACTGAATGGATCTGAATTCAATTGCAGAATAGAGAGTTTTATGAAGTTTTGAGAAAAGATATCCTCTGATATGGTAATATTAACATATATAATACTCAAGCAATGATTTCCTTTGCCTATATCAAGTATATGTGATATATATTTTAATGGTAAAATAATATTTCTGTCTTTGGTGACATTTCCTCACTCAGTATTTTGCCTAGCACTATCTTTATGTCCCAGTTCCTCAAGCTATAATTCAGAAAATTGAAGTTAGGAGGTAACATAAAGTATAATACAGACATAAGCATTTTCAGTTTTTTGGGTTATATCTAAATTTTTACTAATTTCTGTTTGGTGTGAATTAGTCATATGTTTATAGAATTCCAAAGAACACAGAGTAAAACTGACCTGGAGGCAGATATTTAATTTACATAAAGAAGGAATTTTATAAAGGTATATTTCTGGATATTTAAAATTAATGGGGAAGCGGGTGTGGCTCAATTGATAGAGCTCCCATTTACCATGTGGGAGGCCCCGGGTTTGCTTCCCCAGGCCTCCTTGTGAGAGCAGGCCGGCCCATGCAGCACGGTGGGCTGATGCAGCAGGACTTCACAGCAAGGGGGAGATAAGCAGACATGGAAGAAAAAAACAGTGAATGGACACAGTAAAACACAAGCAGCAAGGAGGGGATAAATAAATAAATAAATAAATCTTTAAAAAAATAAAATAAAATAAAATTAATGTACCTCTGAGTATTAATGTGCATCATATAAAAATGACAAACTACAAAGTATAATATTTCACAAAATATAATGTAAATTTTATTTGTTAATACATGAATACCTCACATGAAATTATAAGGAGAAAAAAAATCAGTTAACAACAGGAAAAATGAGCGAAGGGATTGGAATGAAACTTTAAAAATTAAATGTTACACATGAAATGGAAAAATTAGATTTAGTAAAACTAAAGTGATAATGCATTACCAATTTTCCTGCAAGAACAAAAAGATGATTTCAAAAACTATATTTTGGTTTCAAAAGCAGTGAAATGGATACTCTTATTTTTTGCAATTTTTTTCTTGAACTTTTAATTTTAAAACAATTTCAAACTTACAATTGCAAATATAAAACAAAAGCCATCTAGAGAACTCCAACATAGCTCTACTCTGATACCCAGTCCGACCAATTTTAACAGTTTGTCACATTTTTGTATTATTCTAGCTATCCATTATTTATCAATCCATCTATCCAGTTATCTATTTATCTACCTGTGTGTATATTTATCTATTTTCTAAATATTTGAGACTAAATTGCATACATCATGCTCCATGTACATTTCTAAGAACAAGGATATTCACTTATGGAACTACCTTAAGTGCAATTATCAAGTTTAAAAACTTTAGCATTGCATAAAACTTTATATTCTACATTCCAATTTTTACATATATCCCAATAATGTCCTTTAGGCCTTTATTATCTACTCTGTTATTAGCTCATCCAGGCTCATGTATTGCATTTTGTTGTCATTGTCTCTTTAATTGCCCTTCATTTAAAATTGTGGAAACATATATACAACATAAACTTTCCCATCTCAGTCACTCGCAAGTGTACAATTCAGTGGGATTAATCACTTTCACAATATTGTGGTACACACACACTACATTATTAGAAACTGAAAAATGAGACAAATATTCTTATATTCTGCTATCTGTGGTGGAAAGTGATGTGATATTATAGGCATTACCCATTTTAGTATATAACAGTCAATTTATGGAATCAAATTTATTGGCCAGGACATTATATTTTCAAGTATGATTTCAAAATAATTATAAATCAAAACAAAATTTAATGCAAAAATAAATTAATTGAATACTTATTTTTAAGATCAATAGCCTATAAACAATCTTAATTTATAAAGAGAAGGTTAAGGGCTTTAGAAATTTTGATATATTTATAATCCAATATTATAAAATGTATATATACTATTAGTCAAGAAGTTGTACCGATAAGTAAGGTTTCCTACACAGAATAAAATATAGACTATCTTGCTTAAATGATTCTCTTTGTATTTTGTATTTTAGGTGAAATGATTACAACATTTTGAAATAAAACAATAAAATCTATTTAAAGGATGTACACCAGAAAAAAAATAACTGTATTTTTTGGAAGAAAGATATCTGAGAAAAGGGAGTAATAATTAGAATGAAAAGTTTGCTAATCAAATAATGAATCCAAAGAGTCAGTGACAATGTAACTATATTTAGAGGAGCTAAAAGGCCCCCTTCAAAAAAGGATAAAATATATTTTAATTGTATTTATAACTTGATATTTCAGTATAGAGCAACAGATTCTGTGTAGTTGTTAATGATTTTTTCTCCTCAAAATCTTGTCTAAATCATCTCAGAACATCAGACTAGTTCTAGATTTCTCCTGAATTGTAGGCATTCTTCTCTACACAAGAGAGCTGGCAACATTATATGTTAGGTCAGATAAATCTTTAGTCTATTTGCTCATTTTAACTTATAGTAACTGTGCTTTACTATGGATAACAGGCACACACATATACACACACAGGCACATACAAGCACAGGGTTTTGTTCATTCTGAATTTTACAAAACAAAGATTTGGAAGAGTGAAGACATAATTGAGATGTCTGGAGGAAGAGCATTTTTGCCTGAGGGAGCATTAAAGGCAAAGATTGCCTGAGACAGGAGTCAAGAGGACTCTGGGACATGCAGGTGGTGAGGAATACAATATTCAGGATGGAGATGAAACTGAAGCATTGACAGTGGAGAACATTGGAGGACACAAGGAGGACTTTGTATTGGGTGTCATTAGTATTGATCTTACAAGGTACGTGGACTGCTGGATGGAGGAAAAACTGAAGTCAAATGAGAGAGAAAGAAAGTGACCAGGTCAGGGGTTGTAGCAACAATCTAAATGACAGGTAATGGGTGTAGCCCAAGGTGGTAAAAATGTAATTGCAATGGCCAATTCCTGGATAAATTTTGAGAAAAGAGAGAAACGAGAATTTTCTGCATTATTAGAGCTGGGTATGAGAACAACAACAACAAAAATGAATTCAGAATCTCACCAAATCATACTCAGATAATTAGGAAAAATAGAATGATACTTAAATGAAATGCAGAAAATCCTGGGAGAAAAAATATTTGAGTGAAAGCCCAGTAGTACCTAAAATAGTCAGTTATAATAATTATAAAATTGAACTATAATGATAATAAACACCACATACATCCAAAAATGATACATAAAATTTCAGTGTTTATGGTAAAATACTCTCACCTGAGGTCTCCTTTAATAATGCTAATAGATATAAAGACTTTCTTAGTCAATGACATTATTGTGACAGAGACAGTAAAGGAAAAAGATTGCAATCTACGAGTAACAAGTTCAGTTCAATTCCTTCTACTGGAGCAAGATCTCACAGCCAAGTGTGACATTGACACACACAGTTAGTAGTGGCCATGTCTACACAAAGGTCACCAAAAACAAGATAGATGTAATGTGAATTTTCTGTAGATAGTAAGATAATCTGAGTGGGAATATAAATAGCACAACAAGTATCAGTGAAAGGAGTTTATTATTCAGATCCTTGGCTTTTAAAATATAAATAAATAAACAAACAAACAAACAAACAAAAAGTATAGAAGAAGAAAAATACCTAAGATGAAGAAAGTAATAAAAAGGAGAAAGAGGAAAAGGAAACAAGAAACAAACAAACAAACAAAAAACCCAGGAAAGAAAGTCGGAAGGAAAGGAAACAGAATAAAAGTAATAAAAGGAAAGAAGAAAGGAAAAGGAAGGCACAGAAATTGTGGTAGGTTATTGTATCAAGAAAAGGAGAGCTAGAGGCATAAACCTGTGGATATGAGACTTGTTCAGAATTATTTCAATATTGTGGTAGACTGTGATTATTTTTAGCAGAACAGAACATTCCTGATGATTTTCTATTCTGAATCTGGATTTTAATAAGAATATTGTTGTCCCAACCTTTGCACCTTCTTAATACTTAAGTGACCAGTGATCACAACAATTTGACCAATCCTTTGATGGTTCTGCTCTTAACTCCACAGGTAAATATTAATTAGAATGAACCAAGAAAACCCTTAAATAAAAGTTATAAATATTTATGTATCCCCATTTTAACTATGGATGCCTTAAAAATAAAATGTACTTCAAGAAATAAAAGTTTGAAAAATGCTGTTTTTGCAACAACCCTAAAAATGTTGGGAGGTTTCAGTGTATTTGGAAATTTTGACAGTGAATAAACAAAACATCCAGAATTTGCTCTCAAGTAGAACATGATATGAAACCGTTGCTGAAAAAAGAACCATTGAGTCAAGTATTTCCAAGCTAATCATTTATTACATTTAAAATATGTTAATAAAGAGGCTGAGGATTGCGTTATCGATAAACCTGTTCACGCCAGCGCCTTCTAAAGGAAGCTTCTTGGTGGGATCCATCCGCTCCGAGGGAGTCTGAGGCAAAGCTCAGTGTTTCACACCAGGTAGACGCCGGCAATGATGATGGGTAAGGGAGACCCCAACAAGCCGCGAGGCAAAATGTCCTGGTGTGCCTTCTTTGTGCAGACCTGCGGAGAAGAGCACAGGAAGAAGCACCCAGACTATTCGGTCAATTTCGCCGAATTTTCCAAGAAATGTTCGGAGAGATGGAAGACCATGTACGCAAAGGAAAAGTATAAGTTTGAAGATATGGCCAAAAGCAAAAAAACTCACTATGACAGGGAGATGAAAATTTATGTTCCTCCCAAAGGTGATAAAAAAGGAAAGAAAAAAAGTCTTAATGCCCCGAAAAGGCCACCATCTGCCTTCTTCCTATTTGGTTCTGAACATAGTCCAAAGATCAGAAGTGAACACAGAGGCCTGTCCAGTGGGCATACTGCAAAAAAAATTGGGTTAAATGTGTTCTGAACAGTCAGCCAAAGGTAAACAACCTTATGAACAGAAAGCAGCTAAGCTAAAGGGAAAATATGAAAAGGATATTGCTGCATACTATGCCAAGGGCAAAAGTGAAGCTGGAAAGAAGGGACCTGGCTGGCCAACAGGCTCAAAGAAAAATAATGAACTAGAAGATGGGGAGGAAGAGGAGGAGGAAGACGAAGAGGAGGAGGAAGAGGAGGAAGATCCAAAAATGATGTTTGTGGCCTGTGTGTTTGTGCTCAGGCAATTGTTTTGCTAAGAATGTGAATTCAAGTGCAACGCAATATTAGCTTCAGTATGAAAACTGTACAGATTTTTGTATAGCTTATAAGATTTTTTGTAGAGAAAAAAATTTATTAAATGCAGGTTATAAATTTTTGAGGAGCTACTATATACAGTTAGATTTTAAAGCTTCTGTTGTTAAATGTTTCCATTTAATGGTTTCTTTAGTTTCTTGACTTTGAGTGGTAGCACAGCAAACTACTATTAGTATCAATAGTAAATTATGGGTTTTTAAGGAGGTTGCATTTTTTAAAATTTTGTAATTAAAGTATGTATATTATTTATATTGTCTTTGTCTTAATGTTAAATTAACTTTTACTTTAAAAAGCATTTATGTTCTGGAACCATGTCTTAACTTTTGCATTTCTATATAATATTTCTTAGGCATAGTTGATTTAGGAAAATATTTCAATGGTTAATAGAATCTCAAAGAAGTCTATATTAATCTTATTTATAAAGTGTTCTTTAAAATTCAAATCTGGAGTTTAATGAACTATCACAATCTGTGCAGTTTTGCAGAATGAATGTTTTGTTCTTTATATTTCTGCTCATTTATTAGCTAACTCTTCAAGGTTTTTCTTAACTTCACTTTATTTGGGAAGAAATTTTTTCTTTAATGTGAGACACAGGAGTCAGTATGGTGAATCCATATCTAAAAGCAAACATACTTTTTTAAAAATCATTAGTAACAAGGTTCAATTTTTTTGTTAATAACTTGAACTAGCTCATGGTAGAATACCACAGTGACTACTGAGGTCTATCTTTTCAAAATTGTTTGGTCTTAAGGTTTAGAATTCTGGGTATTTATAGCCTAAAAAAGTATTTGAGATGGTTTTCATGATACCACATGACTGTAATTTGGTTTAGTATCACTGGAATTTATATTTACATGGGAAGGCAGTTATTTTATAGTTGTTCATTTGAGGAAGCAGTTGCTTGATTTCAATTTAGATAACTTTTGAAAGATTATCAGGTTACTAATAAGTGAAAGTTAACCATCTGCTAAGTACAGAAGAAACCTATTTGTTGATAATTGTATTATCAAACCTGTCAATTTTTGTTACCTACCTAGGCAAATAAGTCAGGATTCTTATTACCCTACTGTGGGAGCTTTGGTCTCTGTTATGCCATATTTGCAATAAGTATTTGGTAAGGATTATTTTGTTTCTTAAACAGGAAATAGTAACCAAAGTTTCATTAAGAGGAAGTGAGGAATTATAGTTACCAGAACAAATGGACTCTTAGGTAAAATCTTCAAACTTCTTTATGATTGCCCTCCGTTAATTGTAGCCTAGTGATTACACATTCAAATAAATAGTTTTCATTGATCATGAAATGGAAACTGCTTTTCAATATTTTCAGGTGTTAGGTGACTTACTATGCTAAAAGACTGAGTAATGTGTTTTGAGTCTGACATCTAGGTTTGTATCCCAGTCCCCTCTACCAAATACTTAGCTGTATAAAATTTACGTCAGTTTATTTTTTCACATTTATGATAAGGGGTCAATACTTACTTCACAGTGTTTTAATTAATGAGAATGCTATGAAGTATTTAAAATACGTGGTGCATAGAAGAGATGTTAAGTAGGAATTTCTAAAATTGAAATAGAGATGAATTGTCTGTTTCCCTAAGGTTTTTTAAATGCATCAATTAGACCAAGGAGATAGGCCTATGAAGGCTTCATGTTAACTTCCTTGATAGGAATCTTTTTGTGATTTCTTTCATTTTATTCTTTATGTAAAATACTTCAAGTGTCTAAGCCAAGAACAGCTCATTCTTTTAATCAAGAGTTACTCCAGACTAAATTCAGGTTTTGAGATGTGTCCTGCCTGGCTCATGTTTGACATTGTCCAAGTGTGGATCAGAAATTCAAATCTCTCTGATAAACCTGTAAGTTTTCAATATGGAGGAGATCAGGAGTGGTGGTTATGTTGGTAAGCACTGAAATGGGGGATAAGAATTAGGGTTGATATCAGACCAACCACTACTTCAGGGTGTGTTTAAAAAAACCTTTATTTTTTTAAATTGGTCCATATAATGGTACAAAATTTAAAAGGGTATTTAGTGGAAATATACATGTGTATACACACACACACACATATATATATATTCTCTTGGCTATATTGTTCTCAAGAGGCAACTCCAATGTGCAATTTATTCTTCAAGAGACTTTAGCATAAATAACCATACAAATGTATATGAGTATTCATACAAATGAGAACTTACTATATATATGTGTGTGTGTGTGTATTCCTTATTATTTTCTTATTTGAGAGATGGTTCTGTTTTAGTACAACAGAGCTGCATAGTATTTCACTGAATAGTTCATAATTTATCCAGTTTTCTAAGGATATTTGTTTTTAGTTTTGCTTTAAAAACAATGCTGCCAGGAATATCCTTGTATGTGATGTTATACATGTGAGTATAAGATAAGTTATTCTAAATGGAGTGGCCAAGCCAAAAGAGCATGTATATTTTATTGTTGATTGTAATAGCTAACATGCAGTACTTACTATATGTCAGAAATTGTTCTTCTGTTTTATGTTTTACATAAGCCTGCCAAAATTGCTTTCAATAGAGGTGGTACTAAAATCTACTCCACAGTGATGAAGAGTGCCTATTTTCTCATCTAACCAACATAGTGAGTCTCAAACTTTAGTGAGCTATTCTAATATATAAAAAATGATTTCTCCAAGTAAATAAATAAATAAATATAAAAAAGGTAAAATAAGTTAATAAAATTTTGACCTGGTACACTCTTAACATAACACATTGCTAAATTCTGTTGATTAGAAATAGGATAATGAAGATGTCTCTTTATTTTGAAAAGTTATTTGTGTTAATTAAATGGTAAATAGCAAAATCAAGAAATCATTTTTCAAGTTTTATCAGCTATCACTTTTCTTAATGCCATTTGCATGTCCTTGTTTCTCAGACTATAGATGAGAGGATTCAGGGTAGGGGGTAACACTGTGTAAAGCATAGATATCAAAAATTTCATTGAAGAATATCTGAAATTTTTTGCTAAATATGTAATAATTCCAGAAAACAGGAACAGCAGCACCACAGTGAGGTGGGGCAGACATGTTGAAATGGATTTTAGTCTTCCTTTTGCACATGGGATTATTAGAACAGTTTTGAAAATGTGAACATAAGGAACTACCATTAAAGTGAAACACACAAAAGCAAAACAACAGCTAAGAATAATAAATGCATCTTCTAAAATATGCTGTCCATAACAGGAAAGTGTAAGCAGTGACAGAATACCACAAAAGAACTGATGGACTAAGTTAGGTCCACAGAACTTGACAGGGAATGTACTTGCTACATGAATGGAGCCATAGGCACATCCACTGAGCCACAATGTTGTCTCCATCTGCACAGAGACACCTCTATACATAATGGCCTCATAGTGCAGAGGATGACAGATGGCAGGACAGCAGTCATAAGACATCACTAGAAGAAGGGCAAACTCTGTGCCAGAAAAAACAAAAACAAGAAAAACTTTTGTTGCACTTCTTAGGAAGGAGATGGAATAACTGTTGGTCAGAGAGTTCATAATGGATTTTGGGACAGCGACAGAGATGTAGCAGATATTAATGGAGGAAAAATTCTCCAGAAAGAATTACATGGGAACTTGGAGATGCTGGTCAATGGTGGTGATGATGATAATGAGGAGGTTTCCCATCAGTGCTGCCAGATAAATGAGGAAGAAGAGTGTGGCATAGAGTCTCTGTAGCAACCAGTCATCAGGGAATCCCATGAGTAAGAATTCTCTTTAAGGGCCATATTGATAAATTTCTCAGGAATGTTCATTCTTCAGAGTGAAAACTGATATACAAAACAAAACAAAGATTCTTATTATAGCTCTCCACCTGTTCTCTACTGCCTTAATGCTCTTCTGTTATGAGTGGTGTGCTTAGAGTTAGTATAATATGGAGTCATTCTAATATGCAAAATTGATTTCCTTCTAAAATATATAGAGTGAATAATAAAATACAAACATTAATAAATCTGCATGCAAGCTGTGCATGAACACAGAAGTGCTATATTACTTGCTCTGCCTTCAGACAATGGAAAGCAGAGGTAATGATTTTGGAGCATCATCTGAATATAAAAGTGCTAAATTTCTTTACTAAAATCATCAACTAAATATGTTCTGTTTTTCCTAGAAAGTTTTATTTTCTTTCTTTCTTTAAAATCCTTAGATATTTGTGCACTGTTCTTGGCCCACAGCAGGAGATATTTAAAATTCTAAGAAACGAGGAATGCCCAGTACTTTCCAGAGCTGTGTAAAATGTTGCAGGGAAATTAGATCATAAAATAAAATAAAATGTATCAGTATATCATTGAGTAAATCCATTCTTAATATCTCTATAATGTTGTGTGTAGTTATTTAAATGTGTGTGAACATGTATATAGTTGCATGTATCTATATAATACAGGTAACTATAAATGAATTATATGTAGATATGTGTGCTTATATTTGAAAGTGCTATTGGAAAACTTTCCAAATATTATATCTCACCCCTCTCTTTACTTCCCCCAAAAGGAGAGTGGGCCTTGTTCTCTAAAAGCTACAATGGTGGAATTTGTATTTCAATTACTAAATAAAAATATTAGAACCTAATTAGAATTTTTTATGGCTTTCACAGAGCAAATATGATCTATCTAGTCAATGTAAAAATAAAGAGATTTCAGGAAAGATCAGCTTGTCAGATCCTGACTTGGCAAAATGTACTGAACTGAATTGATATGAAAATAGCCCTAACTCATTGATCATAGAGTTGCCTCCTAGTATCTCATATCCCTTATTTTGAGAAGAGAGGAGCAAATGGAGTAAACCAATATAAACGTGTATTATAAAGTTGTAGCATGCACTTTCATACTCTTCTTCTTTCATTTGGGCTAACAGCAAGTGACAAGCCCAGGGTATAAGGAATCTATCACCCATGATGGCCTGAAATTGGCTGACCATGTAGAAATCAGCAGTCTCTCAGTTCCACCTCTCCCTTAAGGGTATTCTTTGTGCAATGTAGATCTGGAGGCAGAGAAAAGAAAAATACTATTCATTTTCATGCTCACAAAACAGATTTTCTTGAGAAACTGAGTCTGGATGAATAGGATCATATCATGTTACTTGAGTGCTTTCTAGATGCCAATTCAGTACCAAACTGCATTTTCACTAATCTTAAGTGTTTAGATCTAAAAGATCATATGAAGTATGCATCTCCTGGATTACCCAAGTGGTTAATTAAACTGCATTCTAATTTGCCAAAAATTGAGACCAGTTGTTTGTTTTCCAGTGAGACCATGGACAACTTGGGATTTGAAGCCAATGGAGGCCAGATTTTCAATGCAGAGCTGTGATGGTTAAATTCTTGTGACAACTATGTGATGGTTTCCAGGCGTTTGATCAAGCAAGCACTGGCCTGATTTTACTGCAAGGATATTTTGTGGGATTAAATTATCAGTAAGTTGACTTCATTATATAATTCATTATATAATTCATTATATAATTATATCTACAATCAACTGAGGAGATTGCTTTTCACAATGAGATATGTCTCATCCATTCAGTTGATGCTCTCAAAAGGAGAAGTGTTGATTTTAGCACTCAGAAGAGAGAATTTATAACTATACTTCAGCCAGCCAGGTTTTCTAGGGAAGTTTAGTGAAAACCTTCATCGGACTTCCCAATTTTTGGCCTGCCTAGAGAACCCTGACTAATAAAGTGCCATACTGTAATACACAGGGATTTATGTGAATCACATTTAATAAATAGGAACCATATTCAGTTGCTTTTCTTTTTTGGAGAGTAAATTGTTCCTGCCTTTGTGATAGGCACTCTTTCAAGTCTTAATTCAAGTACTGCTATGAACTAAATTCAGGAATTTGAGAAATTTAATTCTCACATTTTTATTTTTATTTTTTATATATAAAATATATTCAAATATTCTCTGAAAGTGATTTTAAAGTTACATATAAAACAATAAAAGTGTAATTTTTAAATCCATAATAATTAAAACTATCATAATGATATGGTCCAATATCACCAACTAAAAGTCAGAAATTGTCAGAACTGATTTAAAAAATGACACAGACAACATGTTTACCAAAAAAAAAAAAGCACAAACTCACTTCAAATATAATGCTATAGGTAGAATAAAAATAAAAGTAAGAAAAATATAATGTGCAAACCATAATTTAAAAATTCTGAAGATTTATTATTACCACAAATAAACTACCAAAAATAAAGGAAGTACTACAAAATGATAAAATGATCTATGTACCAAAAAGGCATAATCTTAAGAGAAGAGCTGAAAAACAGATGAAGTTAAAAGTATCAGAACTGAAAGTAGAAATAAAGAAATCCCCATCTACAGCTAGAGCGTTCAAAATTCCTTTCTCAGTAATAGAGCTAGTAGAAAGAAAATCAACAAAGATAGAGAAAATCTGAACAGTGCCATTGACTACCTGTATCTAAGTGACACTACTAAAATAGTACACCCAATAAAAGGAGAAATCATATTCCTCTCAAGTTTATTGGAATATCAACAAGTATAGAACTCGCCCTCTTTAGCACAAAAAAATCTTAACAGATTTAAAAGAATTGAAAGCAAATGAAATATGTTATCTGACAGTAATGAAATCAAACTTAAATTCAATAACAGAAAGATAACAGGAAAACCTCTAAACACATCAAAATTAAACTGCAAACCTCTAAAACATCCATATGTCCTAGTGGAATTATTTTGATCTGAAATAAGATGAAAATACAACCACGAAAAATTGTAGAATGCAGCTAAAGCAGTGCTTAGGGGTCTTAATCTCAATGTGTATGTTTAAAATTAATATTAACAAAGCATAAATCCATCCAAAGTGTACAATCAATGGTACTCACACAGTTGTGCATTCATCACTCCAATCATTCTTAAAGCATCTTCATTTTTCCAGCAAAAATAACAATACTTAAAAAAAAAACTAACTGAACAAAACTCATCACCTCTCAATCGCTGTATGCTTCACATGCCATTGATAGTTGCCATTCTGTTTTCTTCTCTCTAGTTTTTGTTATTTATACTTCATAAAAAAGAGTCTCATATGTGAAGTATCATCCATATTTATATTTTACATGAGGTTTCACTATGTTATACTGTCCCAAGTTACATCTTTAAGCTTTCTTTCTAGTAATATAAATGTCCTTAGGCTTTCACTTTCAACCACTGTCATACCCATATAATAGCTCTGCTAGGAACAAACAGCATGACGTACCCTCAACATTTTATTTCATTTCCAAAGATTTACAAACAAAATTTTAATCAATTCTGCAAAATTAACCAACATGTTTCCACTCTCTACCCTCATTCTATTTTCTGGTGACCTATAGTCTAATTATTAATTCTATGAGTTTACAAAATATATTTACTTCATAAAAACACAATCATATAATATTTGTCCTTTTGTGTATGGCTTGCTTCACTCAACCTAATGTCCTCTAGATTCATCCATTTTGCCATGTACTTCACGACTTCATTTCTTCTTAGTGCTTATAGTATTCCATCGAGTATATACACCTCAGTTTGTGTATCCATTCACCAATTGATGAACACCTGGTTTTTTCCCAATTTTTGGCTATCATGAATAACACTGTTATGAACATCAGTGTGCAGATGTCTATTCATGTCACTGCTTTAAATTCTTTTGGGTATACACCTACCAATAGTATTGCTGGGTCATATGGCAAGTCTATAGTCAACTTCCTCAGGATCAACCAAACAGTCCTCCACAGTGGTTGCACCATTATACCTTCCCACTAACAGCTAAAAAGCATTCCTATCACTCCATTTTCTCTTCAACATTTATAGTTTTCCAACTTTTTAATAGTGACCAGTCTAATAGGTAAGAAATGATATCTCATTGTAGAGTTGACTTGCATTTCTCTCATTGCTTGTGATATTGAACATGTTTTTCATGTTTCTTTGCCATTTGTATTTCTTCCTTGCACAACAGTCTTTTCAAGTCTTTTCCCCATTTTTAATTCAGGTAGTTTGTCTTTATTGTTGAGCTGTATGAGCTATTTATATATCATGGATATTAAACCATTATCGGATATGTGATTGCCAAATATTTTATTCCATGGAGTCCGGTGCCTTTTCACATTTTTGACAAAGTCCTTTGAGGTGCAAAAGTCTTGAATTTTGTTGAGGTCCCATTTATATATTGTTTCTTTTGCTGTTCATGCTTTGAGTGTAAGGTTTAAGAAACTACCACCTACCACAAGATCTTGAAGATGTTTTACGACATTTTCTTCTAGGAGTTTTATGGTTGTTGCATTTTTAGAGTTTATTTTTATTTTTAAAGAATCTTTAGATTAAATAAATGTTGCATGAAAAATATAGGGGATTTTCATGTACCCCAACCTTCCTCCTCTCACACATTGCCCCATTAACATCTTTCATTAGTGTGGGACATTTGTTACAATTGATGAATACATATCTAAGCATTGCTACTAATGAAGAACTATAGTTTAAACTATAGATTGCAGTTTGCAAGGCACAATTTTGTAGATTTTTATAAAATGTATAATAGCCTATATCTGCCATTGTAACATCATTCAGGAAAATTCCAAA